>JAWPHD010003782.1:0-206028 GCA_037043455.1 Cyrtodaria siliqua
GAGAAGATGCGGACTCAAAACTCGCTTTCTACTTGGAAGAAGTCAATCCTTAAAAGTATAGAATATACGTATTAAACTTGTATAATGCTTTACCCCTCTTTACTTCTCTCATCCGAGACGCTAGGTTTTCCATTTCGTAATTTAAAATTGAGATTCCGGAATTTCACTAATAAAATTTGGTTTTAGGTCTTGCAGATAAAGCAGCTTATAATGTAATTATTGTTTGACGCCTACATTACGTCAATGTTTTATCTCTGAAACTCGGCAGCACCTACGTCGTACTAGTCATTTAATTCTACTGGGATGATGTTGTTTCGTTGTTCCGCACAGATATCTCACGGTGCACTACTTTCAAGGCTGGGTGTAAAGCAAATTATTGGTATCCTCATGGGTACGAAAGAAATATAAAAAGATCGGACAGAGAAAGTAGCATTCAAGGAGGACAGTCTCAACACACAAAACACCAGAAACAAACACGCAAACAGACAAACAAGAAGGCAAAAAGCAATAAATTAAAAAAATGCAAACGACATCACATCTACACAAAAGGGTTGACAATAGGAGCTACCGCCTTGGAACGGTCAGTGGCCAAAGTAGGCCCACTGGAGGTTATAAACCGGTTCTCAAGGTGCACCAAACCTTACACTTACCCTACTGTCATCCCATTAAAACAGGTCAGTGTAAAATCAAGAAATCCCCCGCCATGATCAAATCTCTAACCAACAAGGGCAGCATCAATAGGCAATTATAAGTAAAACACAAATATGCTCGTGTACAATATAATACAAAAAAATTAATATCCTAGAAAGCCCCAATGAAGGGTACTCAGTGACTTGACATAAGCTAGAGCAGTAAGATAATAAACCATTAAGGGCATGACAAGATAAAGAGCATGGACAAACAGTCGAACGTCCACCGTCCCAAAGGGCTTTAGTGTAGGCGTCATCATAGGGTCCATCAGCCCTGTCCGGTCATCGTAACAATTAAAGAGGAAGCATAGTGGACGAACTGTACGATGACCGGACAGGCTGTGGACCTTATGATGTATTGTTTCTGTTGTTTTTTGTGGTTGACTGTCCTCCTTGAATGCTACTTTCCCCTGTCCGATCTTTTTATATTTCTTTTATTGCATACCATTCTTAGGACATTAAATGGTCTATTTGTATTAAAAACGAGTTAATGAAAGTATGTAAGGTTGGTTTGTATTAATTTAGCCTCCACTTGGGATCATACTAATTAGGAATATCAGTGGTTCCACAGAAGAATAAATAATTATTGCCAAGTCCCTCTTTTCCAAGCTTTGCAAACTTGATATGAAGTTAATTGAACTGTTGTATTTTGTGTTATCTGGCTAAAAAAATATATTGTGAAAAGTCATTTTAAACATCGCCGAAACCATCATGTGCACGAAACATCACACATGACACATATGTTTTTCAGTGTAAAGTATTGATAGGATGAACAAAAGTCATGAAACAGATTAATATTTTAAACTTTTAGTGCGGTTTATTTACAGATTGTTAATTTGTGCATTCCAGGGGTAAATATCTATTTTCCCAGGTCCTAGTTAGGTAAAATGAATGATGTTTTGAAATTTTTCCCAACTCAAAGTATTTCTATCTGTAAAGTGGACACATTGGTTTATAATTTAACGCTTATAATGTTAAAATATTAAGCAAGTTTTACACATCACTCTCTCAAAAGTTGTTGGGTTCGAATTTGCGGTAATTGAGAAGAAATTTTTAGTTGTTTCTCACTGGCCTAGAATCAGTCGCATGTGCTTAAATAGTTTTGACCATTCTGATGGGAAATATGCCAACAGTGCATAGTATATTTCCCTAACAATGCAATAGTACATTTAGCGTGCAATAGTTCATCTGTGTCATGACAATTGTGCGGCATTTCAGGTGGTACAAAAAACGACGTACCAGGATGGATAAGCACAACAGCTTAATGATAAAGTGTAGTTACCTCCCTTAGTAATATATAACGGTCGATACTATTCCCCGGTCGATTTCCCGGTTACTTCCCGGTTACTTCCCGGTTACAACCCGGTTGAAATGGGATGGCAAATGTGATGAGTGTGTTGATGTTTCCGATGTTTTAATAATCTATATCACTCACTAAGAAACTCCGTTACAACGTAAGCATGTCTCATCAAAATCTGTTACAATATCTGTACGTTCATGTTACAGTTTCTGGTCCATGTGGTCTGCCCATGTGTTATGAAAATACTAAATTTTTATCTGTTTCGTGAGGATTAAATAATAATTTGAGGTAATATGTTTTGATTTTATTATCTTATTCTAAAAATGTCATGAACATATTCCTTAAGACTGTCTAAGACATTAGAAGTAAGGTTGAAAGTGAAACCGAAAGTAGAAATGTGTAACCGTTAAATTTTTGCCAGTAATTTTCGATTTACAAGAGAAGAATATTGGATGTTTAAACTTGCTACTGCTAGGTATTAGTTAGGCATTATGTATATGTTAAGAGAACGATTTATCTATCACTTCATCAAGATATTAATATTAATATACACCTTTTATGAATTATTTTACAAACATTACACGTAATGTTACAGTATCATAACAGAAAAAGAATAAATGTTACAGTATATCCCTTACAGCGTTACAGTGTATCAACGACGAATCTAATGGAGTTCTCGTTCCAGGAAGAAGAGAGTATTGACGTGGGTGCCATGGATTTGAGTGCTCGTCATCATCTGTCACCGAGTCTAGTCCTCATTAGTCTCTCCTGAAAACTCTTGTCTCACACTCGTTGTAACACATTGCTTTTGTCACAATTCCCAAAAGAATAATAGTATCTCCGACCAAGAGTCTTGCTTTTTTCAATGATTTCCATGTCTTCATCTTAAAACGAAATTATCGGCAATTGCTTATGTATCGTTGAACATGATCAAACAGCTGTCTGTGAACTGATTTTGTAGGTGTATTAACTTTAAGAATCTATTGTACTTTTATTGGAAATGTTTGTTGGTATTAATATTTATTTTCACTTGTTCCTGGATCGAACAGTACATCTTTTCAGATTACTTTAAATGACTGCATTTGTATTTTATTCGGTTGTCCTCAGAGAAAAATACTAGAAATGTCACCTTCTTCGTCACTGTGCTCTTCTATACAGTGACGTATCGATCCTTCCGAATTATGAATCCAGGAGCTGCAATAGCTGCATTAATGTTCTGCTCCTGGAAATATAAATCGTTCGGTGATTATGTAATTTTCGTTACGAGACTGTAACATAATGCTTAAGAGACTGTTACATTTTGCCTGACATTCCGTCGATGATAGTTTGTAACGTTTAAAGTTATTTCATTGGGAGTTTGTAACACCCTCGTGACGATACTGTAACATCGTAAAACATAAAACAACTACTTTTTGTTTATATCTGAAGATTAATATTCATTCTGTGAGACTTAATATATATTCTATTTTACACAACAGTAAATACCTACCACTACAGCTCAGAAAAAATATCGTTTAATGATTATTATGAAACGATTTAGAACATGCTGTAATTTCCAATATACTCTCTTTGAAACATGTAACAAGCTAAACAATGCAACCAATTGCAATATCTGGTCCAAAGGTAATAAATAATTGTAAGTAAGACTTAACATTTTAGACCTCTGATCTATGGCAGAAAACTACAAAAATGTCATGTTGTCACAACACATGGAGAGATACTGTAACACGAACGTACAGATATTGTAACAGATGTCGTTATGATTTTGTTTCATGACTCCTACGTTGTAACAGAGTTCTTAAGGGAGTGTATATAGTGCCTTGTTCATGTATCATTTCTTTCATAATCACTAAAACAAATGTTCGGAAAAAAAGTAGTTCATCAACTCTTGAATATTGGGCATTTTTTCTTAATAATTTTGACTGTTTTCGAGTAATTTCCGGTTCAGTTACACAAATATTTACAAGGCTAACTATGCATTTAATAATTGAGAAGTTGTTGTTTATTTCATATTAGTATGGTATGTTTAACACATTACAATAATAAAGAGAGAAAAGAAATTGCAAAATAAACGTTTTATTGCTTCATTCCAACACCCATATTTCGTGTAAAAACACCGTAGAAATTACAGGTGAAGCGGTTTATCTGCACGTCATCAGAAACAAAAAGTATGCTATAGATAGATAGTTAAGAAAAGGAGATACAAAGTTAAGGTATGATCAATAATGTGTTTTATGTCCAGTTTCCAGACAGTCAAATAATGAGGAACGTATTACAGAATGAGATGCATTATAATAATAATGTCATTTCAGAATTAAAGGACAGTAGAGACGAAAACTCTACTACATTCGCAGTCGATGCAACAACCGAGAAATCTATACATTTTTTGGATCCAGTTCTCGCGATAATAGGACTAAGAACCCAAGAAGTCAAAATCTGGTTGGGGCTTGTCCCTTTTTGTCCATTAAATGTTATAACTATGAACCTGTATACATGTTTGAGCCAGAATAAAACTGAAACTAAAACTGATATGACGTTTGTATTAGTACATGAAATTGTATTAGTGATTAAAATTGCTGTAGATTTATATTTTAAGAGCATGTTTTCAAACATGTCTCCTATGAATTTGATTATATGCGTTATTTTCATCCATTATGTCGAAGATGACGTTCAGTGTGACTAAGTCCCTCTGATTATGAATTTATTCAGCACCCGTTTCGAAATTAGCTGCCATTTTAGAAAAAGATATCACATTTGAAGAGATCACTTCTAAAATCTAACGAATTGTCATCTAAAAATATATAATTCTACAAAAAATAAAACGGACATGTATGATAACGATAATGTAAATCAGACATTTTGTTGGACTTGTTTCTTCAACACCAAATAAATCATCCAAAATAATTAATGTCACAACGCGCAAAAGTAAACTTGAAACTTAAAATTGCAATTCCAACTGTAAAATATAGCCAATCCCTAAATTACAACTACTCTTACTAATGATGCAGACATTTCAGTTAATCTGGGGTTGATCCTTCAACACCTATAAAAACAGAAACATACATTTATATAGCAAATTGCTCTAATAAACGAAAAGAGTCAAGAGAACATATTTCTCAATAAACAGTAAGAGACGGAAAATAGTATTACCTGAAATGTCTCCCGAAAAAAAGTGACGACGAAAATAATTCAAAATTGATCATTGCAAATAATAGTTTCGCGCAAATAAATGATTGGATGTTAAAATAAGTGAATTCTAAACATGAAATTACAAATGTTTGATTGATTAAATGATAAGCATATGGCTTCCGTTAATTGTAATATAAATTTTGAAAAAAAAAAAATCTTGATTTAAACTGCGCCTGTAAGATATAAACTAATACTCCGTTCTTTTTGATGATCAAACAAATGGAACATTCAGAATGTATTATTTAAAAACGACACGCAGCACCAGCTTTGCCAACTTCATTTTTAATTGACAAAGCATAGGATTATTAGTTTTAAATCAATTCAGACAGATACACATTTAGAAAGATTTCAGTTTATTCACGATTGCGAATGTAGTAGAGTTTTGTCCACTCTCCCATTTCCTTTAATTTCCGAAATACTTATAATGTATCTCATTCTGCAATGCGTCCTCATCAATTAACTGTCTGGAAACTGGAATATAACACATTATTGATCATACCTTAACTCTGTATCTCGTTTTCTTAACTATCTATCTATAGCATACTGTTTCTGATGACGTGCAGGAAAAACGCTTCACCTGAATTTTCTACGGCTTTTTTACAACGAAATATGGGTGTTGGAAATGAAGCAATAAAATGACGTATGAAATAAAACAACAACATTCTCAATTATTCATGCATTGTTAGCCTTTAAATATCTGTGTATTGCCGAAAACTGTCAAATTATTAAGAAAAAGTGCCAATATTCAAGACTTAATTAAACTACTTTTTCCTTTTTTCTCATAATTTGTTTAATGATTATGAAAAAATGAATTCACATTTGCCATCCCTTTTCAACCGGGTTTTAACCGGGAAGAAACCGGGAAATCGACCGGGAATAGTATCATATGAATGTTAAAATAGTTTAGTTAACTCCCTTAGTATACATTTCGCCATTTACACATTGATCTTGCCTTTGTTATCTGCTTTTCAATCAGAGACAATTGATAATAGATGGGACTCTGGGACTTTTGGAGAATTTAAATTTAAATATTGATCGTTTCAAACTATTTACGCATACAATCAACGACAAGGTATGAACTTTTTGTTGATTGCTCACTGTAATAATATTGTATTGCAGATATGTTACAACAATGTTAGGGAGAGATATCGATTTTTTTACAAAATATTTATGTGAATAAAAAACATGTATTGAAATAAAACAATCATTAAGAATCAAAATTGTTTTTTTAATTTTAAAATCGGACTTAAAATAACAAAGTTATTTAACTTTGAAAGCAGTAAGTAGTGTCTGAACGTGTTGTCAAAATAGGTCATACAGGCGTAGTATTGGCGTTGTATACACTGCTTATCGAGGACGCGATTTCTAGCGCATTGCTATGTAATTCTATTGAACATTTATGAATATATGCCATGATCATCAGTCATGCGCTGCATTGCGCTAACCTGCACAAATAAGTATGATATACTACTGGAAAGATCGTAAACCAAGCTTTATTGTGACATTGTGCCATTGTATGCCTTTGTACTACTTTTTGTGCAATCGGTGTCCAAAGTTGACCTGTTTCAATCCAGCTGCATCGGGGCTATTTTCAGCAATTTCCCATTTTTACCATTAGAAAGGCCGATCATAGCTCTTTCAGACGACATCATTATTTTTCCTGTATCTTGATTGGTTAAGCCACAGTCACGAGTTAGGCATGCAGACCTTCAACTTGCGCAACTTCGCAAGGTGCGATTTTACGTTTATTGACTGGGCATGGGTGAAAGCTTAGATCAATAAAAACTACTTTATCGATAATAAAAGTTTACAAATTGGATATCATTGTAGAGTTTAATCATTCTATTTTAAGGAAAACTAATTATTTTGAGAAAAAACGGCCGTTTGAATGCTTAAATCTTGTCTGACAAATAAAAAAATTACAACGGTGACACGCATACTCAGCGGTTTTCGGATTTTTTTTACATACGGAAGTTTACAGGTGCATCCCGTCGCAAGACGGCTCATATCAAAATTCGGACCTCGCCGTTCAAATTCAGTGATTTTGTTACCTGCGAGTCCTGCTAGGACTCACACAATAATATTTGCTAGGGACTCACACTTGAAACATGTGAATCCACAGAACGCATAGAAATCGGACAAGATTTCTTCTGAAACAGATAAGGTCCTCATTGGTCATTAAAATTATGATAATATCAATATTAAAGGCCACCCAAGTTGAGGAAAGATTTAAGTACTGTCAAAAAAACAACACAAAAATATGTGAATCACACTGGGACTCAACGATTTGCCAAAGGACTCCTGAAAGCAATGAGTCCCAGGACTCATAATAACACAACTTTAAACAAATCACTGAGTGTATTTTATGCATTAATCTTCGCTGATCTTCAATATTTTTATAAATGACTATATTCTGGAACGATTATTTTTAGTTCGGGTTTCCACAAACATTGGGAAATTCAGGGTAATCATTAAGTTAAAGATGAATGGTCACCATGTGTGTAGTATTATCAATTAACAAATGTAACTCTTAAACATATGAACATTTCTTGATAGTCCCGGAGAGAAACATAAATTTAAATCCGCTATTAAGTTGTATGTAAAAATAAATATTATTTGCATGACGTAGATACTACGTTTACCACTGCGTGACTGCAGGGCGAAATGAGGTAAATCTGAATTGTATAGCTGCACAACTATTGCCAGAGAATTGATCGATACATTTACCAGGGGCGTAGCTGTGCCTAAAAAGTGTGTATGCACAAGGTTTAGGGGGATCTGGGGGCATGCTGCAGTCCTCCGGAGTTATTTTTTTGAGAAATCCTGCCTTCTGACGGTATATTAAGCAGCAAACAATATGTTTTTAACCCACGATTTCAAGCTTTTTTAATCTGAGATTTCGCAACAAAAACATCGAATCAGAACAAAACAACATATATTAATATGAAAATTTGCTTTCTGATTTTTTTTCGAAATTTTGCACGATCATGGTGTCTTTGGTTCCGACAATACCCCTCCACCCCCTACCCCACTAATTTTTATTGCATTATTGGCATTTTTATTTTCTTGATTTCTGGGGACAATGTGTGGGCACGTGCCTACAGTGCCTATAGGCAGCGACGCCACTGAAATGCATTCATGTTCATTGTGTCATTTGTGTCGACGTTCATTGAAGGTCTTCATCATCATTCCCGCATTGTTTCAGATGCTACTTGAGTGGTGGCAGATTTTTATCTCGATTTAAATGGAGAGGGTAGCCTGGAACGTTCATTCCTGTTATATAACGTTTTTGTGTCAATGCATCGTTTAATTCAATTCAACTAAACTCGTTAAAATGCAGTTAGTACTATTAGTTTATGTTCATAATGGATATAAACACGTTAATGCAGTTACCTCCCTTAGAAATAAATAAATTAAATCAGTCAATATAGTGTAGTTACCTCCCTTAGTATACATTTTCTCCATTTACGTGTCGATTACGTTCATCAATCGATTGATGGCACTTTGGAGGTTTTGAATTTGAATATTGATCTTATCAAACTATAAAGGCATACAATCAACGATAAGGTATGAACTTTTTTAGATTGTTTACTTGAAAACAATTTTATTACAGATATGTTACAGTATATCATAATTATATTACCATATTTAATATATTGCAATTTTTATTCCAAAAGCCCAAACTTGTTTCTTGGTCTTAATCATTAAGATGCTTGATTTTAAATACAAACGTTCGTCTTAAGAATAAGCAAGCGTGGAGATGATCAAGACTTGTTTATTGTCACATAGCTTTGTTGTTTTTATAATTTTGACACCTCTGATGATATAACAATATTACTTACATATAATATTTTCAGGACCTCGTCCTCGATCTGGGAGTTGAGTGATTTTTTTTAAGGGAGATTCATGCATAAATCTGGGAGTTTTTTCAAATCATAAATGTTAGCGAGTCTGGGGTATTTTTGTACCCACATATTATAAATGAATGCCATAAAATACAGTTTTAAAATATTTTTTACTAACTTCTTTTAGAAAAGGGAGATAGTCATAATGACATTGAAAAATATTATATTTTCATGCAGGATCCTTCAATAAATTTATAGAAGGATCCTATTTCATGCTTTTGATTATTTTTTTTATAATTATGAAATTTGAATGACAATTATGATACAAACATGTAATATCATTAACACTATTATTTAGATACTATTTTCATTGTCCAAAAGCCTTGAGGAATAGAAACTCCAAATAAAAATTCTACTTTCGTTTTCTCTACCCAATAATTTTCATTTTCCACGTCTATATCAATGATAGCAGTTTGTTTCAGTCATAATCCAATTAATTACCGACATCATTAATTACTTCCAACAGCATGTACGCTAATCCTATGATTAGATCAATTGTCTGCCAATCAGTAAAATACAATACAATACAATATCTTTTATTCACTCAATTCACATTTACATGAATATATGAGGTATGTATAACAACAATTAAATCATCATCGAGACTCATAAGTATAATAGAAGACAGATATAAATATAATATGACTTGGTTAATTACAAAAGAGTAATGCAATTTGGTAATAGCTGGGAGAAGAAATGATCTCCCAGGTAGTCATCATTTATCATATAACTATAGGTCTGTTTTGTATACACATATATGGGAGAGTTCTTCATTTATTTGTTGGCAAATACATGGCAAAAATAATGTCGAAATCAATCAAACATTACCCCTCGCCGGCTCAGAGGTGTCAAAATTATAAAACCAACAACGCTATGTGACAATAAACAAGTATTGATCATCTCCACGCTTGCTTATTCTTAAGACGAACGTTTGTATTTAAAATCAAGCATCTTAATGATTAAGACCAAGAAACAAGTTTGGGCTTTTGGAATAAAAATTGCAAACTGTTTTGAGATCGTTTTAACGGGAGTTTTTCACACAATTCCGTGGGGCCGGGAGGAGGGTTAAAATTCCGTGAGATTCTATCTCACGCCGAGAGGTATCACATGTATGCCGAATATTACTAGTGACACTTACAGATCTATGCAACTGGTTTGAACTACAAGTTCTTACAACATAAGTTTCAGTTCTGAGAAAATTTCTCTCCATTCTGGCTGAAAATGTGTGTGATTATCGGAACGAAATTGTAATAATAGAGTTAAATATAAATTTGGATTCAGGAACACATGATTGTTTAATTCGTAACTCATTGTTATGATATAAATGTATTGTGTAACACTTGCTTATGCTTTTCATATATATGAACCTAAGTGAAATATAGAATGTGTGTATTCCGTTAACAGTGCTCAGTTCTGTTTAACAATGTGTGTATTCCATTAACAGTGCTTAATTCTATTTTTTTTTAAATGCCAGTTGAAAAGAAGAGATTTGGCGTATATCTGGTATCAGAAGGAATGAATGAAATAATAAAAAACATATTTTATTATATTTTTATTTCAAAATCTTTTAATAAAAAATTCTATTCTAATATCAAATGCAATTGGTGGCAACCTTAATTATTTAATAAAGAAAAAATTATATAATTACAAAATCTTCAATAAGCAAACTGACGATTTCTCTTTAAAGTTCCCGAAAATATTGATTAATTAGCGTAATTATCAAGATAAAAAATCAGTTAAATATGCTACCTTAATTATTTGATTGAGTTATTATTAAATCTTTACAAAATATCTACCTCATTCATTATACTTACCGACAAAGCTGACGATTTAAATGGTGATTAGTGTTCTTAAATTCATCATACTAATACACGATAAACGTTCAATTAAATTATCAATTTAAACCCGTCATTTAGCCCCATGCGTTACAAATACCAATCAACGATACTGCTCTCCTTTAATCATGACCAATCATGACCAAAATGGGCAAAAAAACAAATTTAATTAGCGGCATTCACTCCCCTAATCATCTTTTGTTTACTTAACACTTAGCATATAACCTGCCAGACATAGCACAAGCCCTGTGTATTGAGTACCACGTGACCGCCTTTACTGCATCAACACGCGTCATAGCTTCAGGCAGTTTACTCACAGCCAGGTAATCAGCTGTTCAGTATGGCCTAAGGGAAAATTGTATATTGATAGGATTAAGGGATCGCGGCAACGGATTTAAAGCATCGCGGCTACATTAAATGGCTGGGGAATGCCCTGGTGTGTTTGTCAGTTTTTTAGTTCGTTAGTCCGTGCGTACGACTTTCGTTTATTTATGTCTTCTTCGTTACTTGGAGGGTTTTCGCTACATTCTGCCAGAATGTTCCATATATGCATCTAATATCATATTTTCGGGTCACTGTGACCTACTTTGGGCGCAATATACTAGTAAGTCACATCCGGGCACCATGTGTATCTGGCTTCTTTCTTGCAGGAAACACCAAACTCCACCAGAATGTTCATTATATAAATTCCATATCCGGTGCACAATTTCTGGTCGCTGTAATTACATTGGATGAACTGTAGGTGACATCGGATCTACGTAATGACATGCCTATCTTGCTCTTTCCATGCAGGATTGTCACCAAGCTCCACCAACATGTTCCGTATATGCATCTAACATAAGGCGCAAACAATAATTCGGATCGATGTGACTTACTTTGGAAGAAATAGATGTCACGTCCGGTCTCCACTATGGCATGCGTATCTTGATCTTTTCATGCAGGATTGTCACCAAACTCCACCAGAATGTTCCTCATGTATATCTAACACTATGAGCAAGGGTTCAGATCGCTTTGACCTTCTTTGGATTAATTAAATACCAAGTATACGTAAGGAACACATGTCCCAGTAAATTGACATTAGTGATGGTAAAATCAAAATATAGTTCCATATGGCTTATTCAACGCAGGGCTCGACATGCAAGCAGTGACATATTGTATGACCTGTATGTTACTTTACCCATTAAAAAAGTCTGTCTTTCATTAATTATAACATAACTATCCCTTTCACAAATTAACAACTCGGATAACATGTATTTATTTTGTTTCAGAGACCACATAAGACGACATTACAACATGCAATTCCATCTTTAAATACAGATGGATATATCTACATAACATAGGCCGTTAAAATGCATGTTGTGCAGTAAAGCATTTACTAAAATAAGTGATCTTAACAGACGCATGCGCAAACATACAGACGATACAGCATATAAGTGTAACGTGTGCAGTAAAGTATTTACCAAGTTAGGCAGTCTTAAAATACACTTGCGCATACATACGGGCGAAAAGCCATTTAAGTGCATAGTGTGCTGCAAAGGATTTTCCCAGCCAGGCAGTCTAATAAAGCACATGCGTCTTCATACAGGCGAGAAACCATATAAGTGTGGCGTGTGCAGTAAAGGATTTACCGACATGGACAGTCTTAAAAGACACATGCTCATGCATACAGGTGAGACACCATTTAATTGCAGCGTGTGCAGTAAAGGATTTATCCAGTCGAGTCATCTAAAAGGACACATGCGTAAACTTACTGGTGAGACACCATTTAAGTGTAGCGTGTGCAGTAAAGGATTTACCCTGTCGAGTAATCTGAAAGGACACATGCTTATACATACAGGTGATACACCATTTAAGTGTAACGTGTGCAGTAAAGGATTTATCCAGTCGAGCCATCTAAAACGACACATGCGCATACATACAGGCGAGAAACCATATAAGTGTAGCATTAGCTGTTAAGGATTTATTCAGTCCAGTGATCTTAAAAAACACAAGCGAATACATACAGGAGAGACACTATTTAAATGTAGCGTGTGCAGCATTCGATTCAATCAGTCAGGCAGTCTTACAAACCACACGTGCACACATCCAGGCTACATCATGTAACATTATCGTATGCAGGAAACACGACACTCGAGCAAGATCTTCAAAAAACACGCGACTTGATATCGGGTGTGCAGAAAGGATTTATCCGGTCAGACACTCGGTAGCGACACGTGCATACGGACGACACGTCATGCAAGCGTAGCATGTTCAGTCAAGAATTTACCCATGCAAGCAATGTTACAATACATATGTAAGTGTATAGTGTGCAGTAAAGGATTTAACAACTCTAGTAAGTGATATGCAAATGCATATACTCAGACATACATGAGAATAATCATGTACATGAAGAGTGTGTGCAGGCAAACAAATAACCATATATACAGGCTGCCCTATTTAAAGCCAAGTTGATAACACACCGTGTTCATACATACATAATAACGATTTTAAATGAAGTATTTTATATAACACAATGAGTGCCCATATATACATTCGTACACAGGAATAGATGTTGTTGAAGCTTGTGTAGAAAAGGATATCTGTCATTAACACGAGCTTACATTAGGACAAAAGAAATCCCTATCATCATGATCATATGAAATCCAACTTTAAGAAAATCAAACATATATACTGATACATATCATGCCACTTTCATATGTAATAATAATGATAACTAAGGCAGAAAACACATAATCATATTGCTTCCATTTAACATGTGTTACTATACTAATGATCTTACATATGTGGCTATGTATTATTGACTAATAAACGGGTGGATCTTTTATCCAACGAGCAATTGTACACCAGTTACCTGTGCCAATACAAAAGAACTATCAGTGACCATGCTACAAGCGTGTGTAATGCGTTCGCACTAGGAACAAGACTCAGTGATTCGGTCTTCATTTGTATAGTTAAAACATCTACGATAAATACTTCATGACTGTATCACACCCAATGAAGCCATGGTAAATGATAAATGTAATGTGTAGTATGGTTGGGAAAAAACACATTAACTTGTTTACTTCAGAATAACTAAGGGGTCAGAGTTATACAATGCTCTAACGCCCAATAAATAGAAGTTAGAGAACGTAGTTATTTTGACAGGGTCACTAAATACACCATACTAGAAGTACAAATAATCCGGTCTGAGCTCGTTGTTATTCAAAAACCTGGATGGACTACGCCCATCTCAGTGTTTAAACGAACCAACTCGCTGCACCAGTCTCTGTCGGTTACGTAGTGTGATTTCTCTTGTTTTTAAAGGAGGATAAAGTCAAATTACATTGACCGTCATAAAGACATTATCGAATTTAAAGTATCTCTCTCTACGTGTACAGTAAACAAATAGATTTAAATGTATTGACATTTTGAATTGTGCGACTCGAAAGATTAAAGTTTGATGACGATCCATGAGGGCCGTTGAATATCATTTTCCGACCTTATACAATGGATAGTGAAACTGTTAAATATATTTTAATTTTGCCAGATCAATACCTGGTGGGCGGGACTAATACCTGGTGGGCGGGACTTGATGATCTTCGATACGAAGTGTCGTAGGTTTATGGTGGGCGGGACTAATACCTGGTGGGCGGGACTTGATGATCTTCGATACGAAGTGTCGTAGGTCTATGGTGGGCGGGACTATTACCTGGTGGGGAGGACTTGAGAATATTCGATACTAAGGGTCGTAGGTCTATGGTGGGCGGGACTAATACCTGGTGGGCGGGACTTAAGGATCTTCGATACTAAGGGCCGTAGGTCTATGGTGGGCGGGACTATTACCTGGTTGGCGGGACTTGAGGATCTTCGATACTAAGGGCCGTAGGTCTATGGTTTCGATGTTTTTTAAGTCCCACGTGCCATGTTTTGATCTCTCACAATATAGCCTAGAGAAAACATTTTGTTTCTTACCTGACATGTATTTTATATATATTTTGATTTGTATTTATATTCTAATGACGGCACCGTTTCGATTAAACATAATACAAAGTCTCACGACCTGCCCAACTCTTAACATCAGTTTATTTACCAAACAAACAGCGTTATCTTTGTTTTTGCATGTGTCCTGACGTTTAAAATCTTACAATTGAAGTATTAACGGTTAATGGACATGACGTCAGAGGTATATGTATTGACACGTCATTTAATAACTCGTAAATAACCCAATATTGGATATTAATCACTATTTTAGATTTACAATTAAATGCTTGCTACACAAAATCTGAAAAGACATCACGTGACGGTGTTTAAGGTTTAACAGTTAATATACCGGACCCCGAAATGCTTCTCTGAGGACCAGCGAGTATAACCGGACTATAATAATAGAATAAACATGGGCAAGTACCAACATTCAGCATCGTCCGGTAACCTCGGAGCAAGCTCTGCATGTCCACTTGCAAGCAACTTGCTCATGAATTCAACAAAGTGCTGTTTCTTCACGGGATGTTTGTTAAACTGACCTGAAGACTTCTGGCCCTTTGAAGAGCTTGAACTCTGTTATTGGGAAGTCTGGGTCTTAATGCTTTGAAAGGAAGTGGGGCGGACCACTTACCATCTGAATCAAGTACAAACTATCTGTCCATTATGGACAGAAAGTCTCGGTCTTCTTTGGACGATGACGCTTTATCGTCACGGACATCAGTAGCGAACACAAAATCATATGTAAACATATGATCAAGGTTAGACACATTGCTACAAGGTTTTATGAGTGTATATCTACCATTGTCTAACACATATGTAGTATTACAATCATGTACAAGTTCATTCACATCATTTTTCTCAGACACATGGAATTTGCTAGGACATGGCGGCAGAAGTGAGGCTCGCCCGTCACCCACTACAAAGGTCTTGTTTACATTGACATAACTAATGACATGCGAGTCGCCAAGACAAACCTCTCCAACCACAACCCAGCCGAGAGGCAAACGCTGTGCAAAGGGGGACCATCTAGGTCTTAACCGCTGTTCAAGGACATTTCTGGAATACAGTGGGCTATGTCAAGCAAATGTGGAGCGCTGTGGTCTAGTGGTAGAGCGTTGGACCCATGATCCCAAAGTCGTGAGTTAAGACACTTTATCTGTATTGCTTAGTACTGGTTCTACCCAGGAAGACATCGAGAGTGATTCAAATAATTTCATAGAGCTTTCGTTACAATCGATGTAAAATAAATAAGTTTAAACTAAGCAAATGTGGGTGACCGGCCGCCACACTAGGTGTCGGTATCTCATTCATGTTACAAGGTATATCCTGACACGGTATATCCTGACACTCAATAACAGTAGGGAGGTCAAAGTTGGCACTCCTATCAATACATTCAACAACTAAATTGTCTATTTTCTACCAGACTTAACAGAGACACCAGAGCATGATGACATAGAGTATTCAACTTGTTTACCATTTAAATTTAATAATCTAAACAAATCTGGTTTTGCAAGAGAACGGTTACTTTGTTCATCAACAATTGCATAACATGAAATGTAATTATCGGGTTCATCTTTCTAATACACATGCACTAACATGATCTTAGCACAAGATTTTCCAGATATGTTTTCAACACAAAGCTCTGTGCAGCTACTGAGCTAGAGTTGACACTCGGTTTCACCTCTGCACTCTGTTGTTTCTCCCCACCATTTCGAGTAGACTTCTTGGCTGGAATCTTACATTCACGAACTTGATGATCCGAAGAATAACAACGAAAGCACAATTTATTTTCACTCAGAAATTTTTTCTTTTCATCAAATGACTTAGACTTATACACCCTACAATCCTCAAGGGAATGAGGGGCTCCATTATGAATTGGACACACTTCACTCGATGAATGCTGATCGTTGATACTGGTCTTCGCCGCAGATAGTCGTCCAGGTGCAGATGATCCGGATGAACCTTGGCTACGTTTGGGTGGACCTGTGTTTTGTTGCTGATTGTTTGTTTCAAAGTTGAAACTTTGATCGTTTAAGACGATGCTGTACTTCTTCACGTACTCAGTGAAGAAATGAAACGGTGGAAATGGAACATCGTGGTTGTCTTTATAGCTTGATGCGTGGGGTTACCCATTTCTGCTGGAGATTGTGTGGTAGTTTGGAAACGATCGGATTAACGCCAACTGATGAGTCGAAGTACGAAAGTGTTCTACTATATTTCGGATTCTTCATCAGACCTTCAATATCTGACAAAATGTCTGCCAAATCGTAAAGTTTAACAGTGTCTCTGTTAGTGAGGCGGGGGAATAACATTAATTTCTTAGTCAAAGCGCTTAGTACACGGCCGTTCCAAATCTTTCTTCAAGACGACGCCAAATTTGATTAAGTGCTTCATCACTGTCGTGTAAGTAAGCAGTCCTAAGACTTAGAGCATACTTTCTTGAGTTTGGTCCCACATATTTAATTAGCAGATCTATCTCTTCGGAGCTGGACAATGACATTTCTTTGGCCACAGATTGAAAGCTTGCTTTCCAGGCTAGAAAGTTTTCACAATTATCATTGAAATTTGTAAGTCTAGAAAGTACAAGGTCTTTTCTTAAAAGCGATTTCACTGTGTGATTCAAAGTTGGGTTTAACACTAGTACTAGTAGTAGGTTCATGACAATAGTCTCTGCCGGAATTTCATATTCAATTTGGTTTTCAACAAAGTCTTTCACTCTAGACATAGGGTCCTGAAAATATTCAGGCAAAGATTGAGAAGTCTGAGAACCTATCAATCTTGACAACTCTCTTGCTTCTGTTGCGAGTGCGGCCGCTTCTTTCTTCTGCTGCAATAGTTCTAATTCAGCATCAATATCTGCTTGCTTTAATGCAGCTGATGTCCTTTGTTTACGGAGTTGTAGCTCTTGTTTAGCAAATTGAACCCTAACCTGTGCTGCACGTGCTTCTGCTGTTTTCTGTTTAACGCTTTCACTAACAGAATTATTTAATAAGGCGCTACAGTGTGAAGACGACATTGTGTCAATTTTTTCTAATTTCACTGCTCGTACATTCTTCAAATAGTCTTGTACTTCTCTTTCAATTGTTATAAAAAGCTTATCAACATGGTTAATTTCTGCCAAAATTTCCGTGGAATTGATATTTTCTAGGTATTTTATAAAGTCACTATAACTCTCCTGAACAACTTGGAATAGTCGATTCACTACATCTCGACACTGGTTCAGAGTAGCAATGGTACTGTTGATCGACAATCCCGAGTTTTCATTAATGAGCGTATCAACTTTCCCCAGAGCGTCCTTAAATTTCTGGTAAAATGCGTTGATTCGCTCTTCGTACACTGCCATAGCTTTGAATGTTAGTTTACGTATACGACTAGACCGTCTCATATGAATGGAAGAAGTTCATCAGCTGAACCGAGAACCGTTGCTTTGGTTCGATTGTGTGAACGTCTGTGGGTCTTTTTACTGTACCGGACCCCGAAATGCTTCTATTAGGAACAGCGAGTATAACCGGACTTGGATAAACAAAACACACCACCAGTTGCTTTAGATCAGGATGTTTAATCTTTCCAAGCTTGCATGGTAAAAAGATCATGAGTCTACAAAACTGCTTTTTCTAGATAAACCGCCAGAAACCTCATGTTCTTTTGTTGACGAAATAAGGCTGACCAAAAGTACCGCAAGGTACTGAAGTAACAAAGCGGGAAAAACATCGGAAAACATCGGAAAGGAGTCTGTCTACCCTCTGGGGGCACCACAGTTAAACCGTAAATATTTTCCGACATCTTTTTAGGTTCAGGTGAAGGTGAATGTGTGAAATACACACACATTTGGTTTCCATTATATACATAAACTTTGATTAAAATTGACAGGACAAATATAACAACTATTGATTATAAATACTGAAAATGTATTAAAATATCGCTTGGAAGCAACAATCACAAACAAGAGAGAAAAGTAGCAGAATTGGTTTTATTGAGTCATGAGAGGTAATACAAGGTTCAACATCTATCACGCCCCCTAACACCGACTTAAGCGGCATTCTACTTTAAATCCACACAGAGTGGGCTTGATGATCCCAAAACAAGTAATAAAATACTGATTTGTAGTCGGGCAGAATTTTACAGCCGTCAAACAGTACTAATCAAAGGTTAGTGTGAATGTTAATACATACTGAAAAAGAGATCCACTGTGAGCAACACACACAAACAAGAGAAAAAGTAGCCGCATTGGTTTCATTGAATCTGTTGTTGAAAGGTATTTTTAAGGTTCAACGCCTCTCACACCCACTAGCACCGAGGTAAGCGGTATTCTTCATGAAAGCCACACATATTGGGCTTACTGATACCAAAGGATCAGCAAGCAATAGTAACATTATTGACTATTAGTCGAGGAGACTTTAACAGTCGCCGCCACACAACACTAAACAAAGTCTAGTGGGAATGTCAATAAGTACTGATAAGTGGATAATGAATAATCTAGATAACAATATTTCCCTTTTTCGCAATATTTTAATTGAAAGCATACCTCCCATTTTCTCTACAAATGAAGTTGTAAATCCGTCCGTCCGTCCGTCCCTCAATCGATCCATCCATACATCCCCTTTTCTGTACATACGAAGTTGTAAATCCAACCGTCCATCCATCCTACAACTACCCATGCTTGATGTTTGAACTTATTCAAGTTATGCATCATCACAACATATTCTGGTCAGAATCAGCTAGTTTGTTTGGAAATAGTAAATTTAATAGTGTTGATAGTGATTTAAGCAAAATATTCCGGCAAGCCAAACTATCTATAAACAGTACAACCTGCTATATCCGACATCGTTCGGTGCTGACACTTAATGTCGGATAACAGAGGTTTTCGGCAAAGAGTTGAGGAAATCATGAACACATACGGGTTATATAAATTATTTAATTAAACTTTCGCATTTATATTATCATACAAACCTTTAGAATATTTATCTCGAGAAATATACCAAGTTTTAATATATACAAAAATATGCTCCAAGAATAGGATAGCCCGAAACCCGGGGATAGTTCAATCTGAATCCGGGCTTATCTCTCTTTCAAAAATGGTTGCCCGTCGGGTAAGTTTACACAATCTAGGGACAATCAAACTTTTCGAACTAAATCCAAACAGAAATCGTGTTTTATCAGTTGAAAAATAATTTTGATTAAAGTTCATCAGTTTGAAAGCTCACATTTTATTGGTTAATAAAACGAGTTCAACCAATCGAAGTATTCATTATCAATAACAATTGTGTACTGACAACTATTCATTATAATAGATTAGCATACATGTACTTGCATAAACAATAGCATGAAAAGCATTACATACATGCATACAAGTATTTTATGTTAAGGAGAACTTTGTAAATAAAGATTAGTAATACTTGGTTTAATTTGTACAATAACTTTATTTTATGACAGTGTATCACCATATTTTTCCTGACAATGCACATATGATTCTACACGGATGATAGCTGAATGCAATACAACATCTTTAAAACTCTTTTAAAATTAAATTCCTCGTATTATAATCGTCGTGCTGCACGGCAGAATCTATTATAATGCTAACACAACAGAGAAGGACTCGGTAGCGCCTAAACATTGCTATTTCAATAAGATTGAACAATTAAAGAAGCCAGTGGTATATTGCTGCTATTGGTTGCACATGTTGCTATGTCACTGAAGGAACTAACTATATCCATAGGTATTAAATTGCATATTCACTCAGTGCATTACATTGATGACCGTCATTGATTTGACTCTCTCCTTTCCATCGTTGACTAGGGAGGCTAAGGAGAGTGACAATGCATGAATAGCTGATACAGGGTGAAAATATAGCTGTTATATCATTAACATGTTTTTTAAATAATATTTGATGGAAAATCCGGAGATTGCATACTTAAATTAGGAGATCCGGAGAGTAAACAAAATGTCCGAAGAATGTTATCCGGAGATTTGGCAGGCCTGACAATACGCCAGCTGAAAAACTCCAAACAGTAAAGATAGTGTGCAATGCTGGTAACTATATGATTTATACTTTTATTATAAATTAACAAAAAAGTCTTACAGTATATGTATTTTATGAAAATAAAACACCAAAAAACAATGTCTAACCATACACATATATATATATTTTATTGTTTATATATTTGTTGTTTGAATACACACGTAAAAGCTAGACTAGATATGTTCCAGTATGAGCTGAATAACTTGACTCCTGTGTTATAATTATTATATTAAAATAAAGTTAACGTTTACATTTCCTGCAGTTCTTTCTACGAATATATTGTTCTAAATTTGGTAAAAAGTTTGAACTGCCTTTTCTGAAGGTAGCCGTGGACTGGGTTTGCGAGATATCCTAATGTAAGTATACTAAAGATAGCCGCGGACTGGGTTTGTGAGATATCCTAATGTAAGTATACTAAAGATAGCCGTGGACTGGGTTTGTGAGATATCCTAATGTAAGTATACTGAAGATAGCCGCGGACTGGGTTTGTGAGATATCCTAATGTAAGTATACTAAAGATAGCCGTGGACTGGGTTTGTGAGATATCCTAATGTAAGTATACTAAAGATAGCCGTGGACGGGGTTTGTGAGATATCCTAATGTAAGTATACTAAAGATAGCCGTGGACTGGGTTTGTGAGATATCCTAATGTAAGAATACTAAAGATAGCCGTGGACGGGGTTTGTGAGATATCCTAATGTAAGTATACTAAAGATAGCCGTGGACTGGGTTTGTGAGATATCCTAATGTAAGTATACTAAAGATAGCCGCGGACTGGGTTTGTAAGTATACTAAAGATTGCCGTAGACTGGGTTTGTGAGATATCCTAATGTAAGTATACTAAAGATAGCCGTGGACTGGGTTTGTGAGATATCCTAATATAAGTATACTAAAGATAGCCGTGGACTGGGTTTGTGAGATATCCTAATGTAAGTATACTAAAGATAGCCGTGGACTGGGTTTGTGAGATATCCTAATGTAAGTATACTAAAGATAGCCGCGGACTGGGTTTGTGAGATATCCTAATGTAAGTATACTAAAGATAGCCGCGGACTGGGTTTGTGAGATATCCTAATGTAAGTATACTAAAGATAGTCGCGGACTGGGTTTGTGAGATATCCTAATGTAAGTATACTAAAGATAGCCGTGGACTGGGTTTGTGAGATATCCTAATGTAAGTATACTAAAGATAGCCGTGGACTGGGTTTGTGAGATATCCTAATGTAAGTATACTAAAGATAGCCGCGGACTGGGTTTGTGAGATATCCTAAGGTAAGTATATGATTACGTTCTATTTCGCTTATAGTTTCAGGAAATCCTAATTCACATAAATAACAAACAATCCTTATTTACGATCAATATATTGGATCCTATTTTATTTAGGTAGAAGAAAACGCATTTATTTTGGCGGGGTGGGAGGGGTGGGAGGGGCAACAGAAGACATTTCCTACGAATGGATGTTTTTCTTCAAAAAATCTGTAATGTTGGCAAATATCACGTACTTCAAGATAAGGAAAATGAAATTATAACCCTTAAACGGGCAACATTCCCTACCCCGGTAGCGAGAGATTGGATGTGTGTATTATCAATTATACCACTATACAGACCTGTCTGTTACAGTGAATGACTCAAAAGCACATGTAAACAACTCTCACTGGATGCAGAGTTTGCAGACAACATGAACATGTACTTTATACCAATCAGCTATGAGTAATTGTTTTTAAATTTAATGACTCCAAACTAGTAGTATATAATTTCTGTTTATTTTATTGAATCTGTGACAGTTTTCTTTTAGTACTTTTCATGTTTTACCCTATAGCTACTCTTTTCAAATAATCTACTGCACTGTGTATAATAATCTATAATATCTACTGCACTGTGTCTAATTATCTATAATATCTACTGCACTGTGTATAATTATCTATAATATAAAAAAGAATTGCTATGAACTTTTCCAAAATGAATGTAATCGGATGACTTAACAGAACTTCACACTGTCAGCAAGTATTTCATGATATAGAATAGGGGTACAGAAATGCTAGGTGATATTCTGATGTGAAAGATGTAGAGATGATTTGTTTATATGGATCACATAAATAGTCACAGATACAAACACTAATACGAGCCTTCTCTGACCTTATCAGCCCTTTTTGACCATTTTGATATTTCATCTGGCTGTGTACGGTCAGAGGAACTCCTATAGTAGAAACACGGGGATCTCCTTACCCGCAAGGGAGAGGAGCTACCCTCTTGGTTTAAGTCAATATATCTAAGAAAGTATGCATTGAATTACCATTCCATGGATCTAAAGCGATTATCAGTATATTGACTGACCTATTTGAACCGAAATATTTGTTATATTAATCTTTTGTTTAATATCAGTTTACTTCTGTGCGAAATATTGATTTTTTTATGAGGTGGAATTTTAAATATTTTAAAATGGTCTTCCAGAGTTAACCAAGTATAAATTTAAATAAAAAACCTGCCCCAGCTCCATCTATTGGCTTTTATACGACAGTTGGGCATTTAAATTTCTGAAACTTGATGGGATTAAAACAAAAACGCACATACTTTTTCTATAACAGTTACCATTTTCATGTATACTTATATTTAACTAAGTATTTATAATTAATTATTTGGAAGTACAAGATATGAATGTAACTTGCAATGGTAACCATAATAACGTATGTATAATGATAGCTGTCTATCATGGATATTGTTTTCATAAAATATATATTAACACCCTAGTAGCCTCAATATCGCATTTATTGGTTCAACATATATTTTTAATAAAATAATAAAATAAACGAAACCAAATGCTGTATGTGTTACAAACGGACTTAAGAATAGTGACATTACAAATTATTGTTATAAAACAAATTCATCCTAAGGAAACACTCTTGAAACATTCGCTCATGCATCTGCAACGTTTTATTTATATTTGTACATAATTTAAATATCACGTTATATAGCAAACACATTCATGTTTATTTTGTCATTGTGTCATGTTCATTGAAGGTCCGTATTATTTCAGATGCTACTAGAGTGGTGGCAGAAAACAATGGCATTGGCTCCATCAACAAACGAAATGTTTACAACAGAATATGCAGCAACTCTGCAGTTTTGCCGGTGTGTTTAAAACAGAATGTGCAGCTACTCTGCAGTTTTGCCGGTGTGTTTACAAAGAATGTACAGCTACTCTGCAGTTTTGCCGGTGTGTTTACAACAGAATGTGCAGCAACTCTGCAGTTTTGCCGGTGTGTTTACAAAGAATGTACAGCTACTCTGCAGTTTTGCCGTTATGTTTACAACAGAATATGCAGCTACCATGCAGTTTTGCTGGTGTGTTTACAACAGAATGTGCAGCAACTCTGCAGTTTTGCAGGTGTGTTTACAAAGACTGTACAGCTACTCTGCAGTTTTGCCGGTGTGTTTACAACAGAATGTACAGCTACTCTGCAGTTTTGCCGTTATGTTTACAACAGAATGTGCAGCAACACTGCAGTTTTGCCGGTGTGTTTACAGCAAAATGTACAGCTACTCTGCAGTTTCGCCGTTATGTTTACAACAGAATATGCAGCTACTCTGCAGTTTTGCCGGTGTGTTTACAGCAGAATGTACAGCTACTCTGCAGTTTTGCCGTTTTGTTTACAACAGAATATGCAGCTACTCTGTAGTTTTGCGGGGTGTTTACAGCAGAATGTACAGCTACTCTGCAGTTTAACCGTTATGTTTACAAGAGAATATGCAGCTACTCTGCAGTTTTGCGGGGTGTTTACAGCAGAATTTACAGCTACTCTGCAGTTTTGCCGTTATGTTTTCAACAGAATATGCAGCTACTTTGCAGTTTTGCCGGTGTGTTTACAGCAGAATATACAGCTACTCTGCAGTTTTGCCGGTGTGTTTACAACAGAATGTACAGCTACTCTGCAGTTTTGCCGGTGTGTTTACAGCAGAATGTGCAGCAACTCTGCAGTTTTGCCGGTGTGTTTACAGCAGAATGTACAGCTACTCTGCAGTTTTGCCGGTGTGTTTACAACAGAATGTAGAGCTACTCTGCAGTTTTGCTGGTGTGTTTACAAAGAATGTACAGCTACTCTGCAGTTTTGTCGGTGTGTTTACAAAGAATATGCAGCAATTCTGTTGTTTTGCCGGTTTGTTTACAACAGAATGTGCAGCAACTTTGCAGTTTTGCCGGTGTGTTTACATCAGAATATGCAGTTGTGCCGGTGTGTTTACAACAGAATGTGCAGCTACTCTGCACTTTTGCAGGTGTGTTTACACCAGAATGTGCAGCAACTCTGCAGTTTTTCCGGCGTGTTTACAACAGAATTTGCAGCAACTCTGCAATTTTGCCGATGTGTTTACAAGAAAACGTGCAGCGACTCTGCAGTTTTGCCGGTGTGTTTACAACAGAATATGCAGCTACTCTGCAGTTGTGCCGGTGTGTTTACAACAGAATGTGCAGCTACTCTACAGTTGTGCCGGGGTGTTTACAACATAATGTGCAGTTGCCGATGTGTTTACAACAGAATATGAAGCTACTCTTCAATTTTGCCGGTGTGTTTACAACAGAACTTGCAGCAACTCTGCAGTTTTGCCGGTGTGTTTACAATAGAATGTGCAGCAACTCTGCAGTTTGCCGGTGTGTTTACAACAGAACGTCCAGCAACTCTGCAGTTTTGCCGGTGTGTTTACAACAGAATATGCAGCTACTCTGCAGTTTTGCCGGTTTGTTTACAACAGAACGTGCAGCAACTCTGCAGTTGTGCCGGTGTGTTTACAACAGAATGTGCAGCTACTCTGCAGTTTTGCCGTTGATAGGTTCTAGATCTAATCAGTAGCTCTTTTATCTCGATTTAAATGGAGAGGATGGCCTGGAACGTTCATTCCTCTTTGTGCCGTATCAAGTTTTTGTGTCAATGTATCGTTTAATTCAAATCAACTAAACTCGTTAGAATGCAGTTAGTACTATTACTTTATGGGCACAATGTATAAACACATTAGTGCAGTCACCTCCCTTGTAAATATGTAATGGAGAAACCACTCGCTACTGTAGATTTGTGAAAAATTATGCACAAGCCCCGAACTTGTGCATTATTTTTCACGAGTTTACAGTTGCGAGTGGTTTCTCTTACTTAAGCCATACGAGTAAACTACAACATACTTTAAAACAGGGAACGACCACCTCATAAGTAAATATTATTGAAAAAAGTTGATATGTACGTTCTTTGTTTCTTTTTACGGTGACGACCATTTAAAAATCCCTTTCGAGTTTGTGAGTATTAGATCTGCGGTATTAATAGATTTGCGCCCGCACGTTTGTCCCGTGCAAAACATGGTGCACATGATCATGATACACATGCCATAAATATATGGAGCGCTAGCCACATGATGGAGTCGGACAACTATTTTTTCGTAACGCAGTAAAATAATCGACTATGTAGTAGTAAGTGTTTATTATTAAGGTAAATTGTAACAACATCTTTTCATACCTTTTATTCTTTAACTATTTTAGAATGTAGCTCAGCGTTTGACAGTAAACTTGCTTTTACATATTTACACATAATGAAATAGTTTTCAATCCAAGAAATAATTTCCTAAAATGTTTTAATCTATATATTTTTCAGGAACTGGTAGGTTCCAGATACCCGTGTCTAAAGATGACAAAAAGACGAGAAATCTAAATTCAGTGCCAAAGAACAATTTGACAAAAACGCTATGGCGGGATTTGGCAAGGTGAAGATACTCCCAAGTTTCTTACTTTTATGGAACCCGGGTTTCCTATTTCCGAGGATGTGGGGCAACTACTCGTACACGACACTTTGCTGGATTATTGAGGTCAGAGGTGTTCATGGAACCGTTAAGGATAATGCATGTGAGATATTGTCATTGGATTTAAAATGTGAAAACAGTGATGCGTTAATTATGTTGCTTTTAATTATAAACTATTATAATTATCAGCTCTACTTATAAATGTACCAAATTGTGTCAACAAATGGATAAAAGTACAACGGGGCGTGAAAAGGATGGAAATTGATTTGTGATACTTAATTAGACATGCGGATATATCGGAGTTTATTGACTATATTGTATTTGAAATATCTTGTATTTTTAGATTGCTTACTGAACATTGGATCTAAAGTGTGAGAACCGAGAGAAGTTTTTATTTTATTTTTCAATATCTTCGTTTTTTGGATTAATAATTAAAAAGGTAAAAACAAATTGAACTTTTTAATTTCTTTTTTTTCTGTATTTTATTGTTTAACTCGATGATAGCCAGTTTCATGCAAAAAAACACAAACAACAAAAACAAATGTAAAGGGAATGTAGCGACACAGCCAAACAATCTCGGTTATAAAGAGTTCTGAAAAACTTGAACAAAGCTGAAAGAATTATCAAAATCGGATGATAAATAAAAAAAAAATGTTTATTTAAATATTGTTCTAAAACGGATATGAGAGCCATTTGCAGTGATTTTCTTCGTTTTAAATGGTATTTATCCCCATGAATGCAAACTATTTCACTGGTCAAATAAAGCAGTATTGCCATTAAGTATTACATATTTTTCATACAGTTGCTGTCATTTTTTCGTTATAAATCAGTACATTTTCATATTTATAAATATTCCATAACCGTGATGTCATAGCTCTCAAAATGGCTCATATCCGTTTCAACAAAAACTGCAAATGATCATACCTTCTTTGTTTATCATCCGATTTGTATTTGATAATTCTTTCACCCTTTAATATTCATGTTTTTCAGAACTCTCAATAAAAAAGCTGGTTTGGCTGTGTCGCTACATTCCTTTAACGTTTGTTTTAATTACACAATTAAACGTTGTGATTTCAATTACCTTAACTCTGCTTTTAAAAAGCGCAGAATTAGGGGAGGGGCACAAGGCGCCCTCACCCTTAAATCTAAGTAGTTATGAAAATTCGTACATTTTGTAAAGTTGCCAATTATTTTTAATGTTACGCCCCGCCCCGCCCAAACCAACCCTCCCCACCTCTCCAGCTCCCTCCCCCATACACTACAAACAAAAATCTGACAAGTTTTTGAAAACAAGTTGGGCCACCACTTATCTTAATCTGAATCCGCCACTGGAACTTAAACCATAGGTATGACGTCACTCTTTTGTTGTAACTGTGGATTATTTTTCACGGACGAACGGTTGATTCGTATGTTCGCGGTTTACACAGTCTGTGATAGAAGAAGAATATAATTTCTTCTTCCAACACAGTCCGTGTAAATCGCGAACAATGGAATCAACTTTTGATTCGTAAAGTATGGTTTAAATAAATTGAACCTATTAATATTTGGTTATCTCCCTTAGTATACATATCTCCATTTGCATGTCGAAATGTTACTGTTTGTAGATAATTGATGATTGGTTGGAACTTTTGGAGGATTTGCATTTGAATATTGATCGTATCGAACTATAAACGCATACAATCAACAACAAGGTATGAACTTTTTTAGATTGTTTACTTCAATACAATTTTATTGCAGATATGTTACACTATATATCACAGTGAACTAATAGTAATAATACAAATAGTAATACTAATACAGTAATAGTGATTATAACTTCACTGCATATCACAATAATACAAGCAACACTTACAGATCTATGCACATGGTTTAAACTACAAGTTGTTACAACATAAGTTACAGTTCTCTCCATGCTGGTTGAAAAAAGTATGTGATTAACGGAACGACATTGTAATTTGGATTCAGGAAAACATGATTGTTCAATTCCGAACTCAAGTCAAGAGCAATAACCACATTTATAATGTTATGTAACCAGTCCTACAAACAAGTCTACGAGGGAGCATCTCCTGGATGCTCGGCTTATCAGCTACAGTAATCATTGGTAACTGTAAATGAGATGTTAAATGGCCATAAATATCACTACCTGCTGGGCTGACCAACGTCTTGATAAACCCTATCTAATTACCTAATGCTCACCATATGTTTGCAGTTTGCTTTTCATTCTATTGGAGTTTTGTCTTATGAACATTCACAAGTTGATTTGTTCATTAGGAAACTAATAATTCCGCAATATGTGAACACTAAGAGAAATTAATTCATAATTAATAGTACATTTTCTATTTAATTTAAGTATCTTAATTTAAACTCAGAAAATATATCTTAACTTCATCTGTAATTAAAATTGTATAATTTATATTTACATGTTAGTTGTTACACTACCAATGTTGCCACATGATTCTTACATAATTTTCATATGATACATATTATATGATAATTATATAAAAGGAACCTTTTTTTATATTAATCATATGAGTATCATATAAGAATCACAAAAACAAAAAACACACACACACAAAAAATAAAAAAAATAGAGAGAAACGTCTGGTGGCATTAAAGCCGGGTTTTCCAAAATGTGAAAGTTGATTGCCTGTGTCTTTCCTGAACTATTTAATAGAGCTTTTCTAGATGGATTGTTTTTTGGGAGTGGGAGGAGGCTTTCTTTAATGTTGAAAACCCAGTTTTCAATTTCAGCGCATGATGTTTGGTACATGTCAGCAACTTACTGTCCCAGATTTATTATAATTGGCCATGACATTGCTGAGATATAAAAATAATTGGACATGGCAAGGTAAAAAAAATGTGGATACCCTTATAAAGTAAAAAAGGTTAACATAACATATATTTTGGAGAAATAGGTTACAATGACCTAGTTTGCAGGATAGTGTCAGTGCTTTACGAGAGGAAGGTGCTGTTAAAATTTTATGAAAGTCGGATTAATGCTGAGATATAACAAAAAGTTAATCCCCCCACTCCAAACTAAAACAAAAGGGTTAAGGTAAGGCATATTTTGGAGAAAGTAGGTCATGGTGATCTAGTTTTCATGGTTAATCAGAGGAATGTGCTGTTAAAGTTTGATGAAGTTTGATGAAGATCGGACATGATAATTTCAAACTTAAACAAAAAGGTTAAAGTAAGGCATATTTTGGAGAAAGTAGATCTAGTTTTGATGGTATGGTCAGTGCTTGAGGAGAGGAAGGTGCTGTTAAAATTTGATGAAGATCGGACAGTTGCTGCCATTTTTTTCCTATCAATAAGTAAATTTCATATTTATAAATATTCCATAAATTGTCAATTTAGAACTGTGATGTCATAGCTCTAAAAATGGCGGCTTCCATATCCGTTTTAACAGAACCTTTAAATGATCGTATCTTCTGTGTTTATCATCTGATTTCGATAATTCTTTCATTCGTATTTAAGTTTTTCAGTTTAGCTGTGTCGCTACATTCCCTTTAAGTACAAGTTACACAATTAACATTGTCATTGATGAATAAATATGCGGTATATTTAACATTTATGTTGAAGGTAGTATTAACTAACTAGAGCAAGTCGATGGCACGCCATCACATTTATTCCCCCACACGTTTTAATTAGTGGCATGTAGTGGCATGTAAACCAGTGACAACAAAGCGAAAGTTTAAAGTCTGCATTGCAGAGAAGAATGAGAAAACAAACATCGGATATATACTTACTTCTATATTCTGACCCATCCCCACCACAGAAGATGACCCTCAGGCATTTTTTTTATTTGATATGCAACATGATCCTTTTTGCAAAAAAAAAGAGTTTTGAACCTGCCTACCTCGCCAAGTCCAACCACCAGGGCATGACCCAGGATTCACGCAAAAAAAAACGTTATATTGACCGTTTAACCAACGATAATACAAAGACAATTATATACTCCTAAGGGCCGTCGTTTGACCGTTTTTGGGGCCGAAATTCGGCCCCATTCCCCTCCCCTAAAAGTATATATTTTTCCCCTTTTCCTGTGAAAAATTCCCCTGAAAAAAAAAAAAAAATAGAAAATGTTAAATTCCAATACAGGAAAACAGCATATATTTTGTAATTTGGAATGGTACATTTTTGGTGCCACTTAAATAATAAAAAACGGATATATAATTGATGCAAATTTTGTAGTAAAAAAATCCCCTTTCCTTTAAATTCGACGCAAAATTCCCCACTCTCACGGCCCCGGCGCCATTCCCCCAATACAGAAAGACGGCCCTGCTCCTGCAGTTAAAGGGACACGCAGCAATCTTGATACTTTAAAAACTCGCGGCATCCTGTTAGTTTTTCTACATAACTTGCATTTGTTCAATTATTAATATTAATTATATATTAATTATAAAAAATGTATAAATCAAATTATTGTTAAGAATATTGCAACAATAATATATTGGTACTGTGGTAGAATAAGAAGAATAAGAAGAATATTTAATTATATTCAAACAGTTTTTATATTTAAAGTCGAAATGATACTGGATTAGAGGCGCTAATTTAAATGCTTTATAAAAACAAAGATTGCCATGTGTCCCTTTAAGCTTGTAGGAGTAATTGTACTTGTAATGTAAAACAACGCCCACTCACATCACACACACCCCAACCATGTCCCCTGGAGAGGTAAGAAAATGTTAATAAACACTTGCACAACACTACACATATATCATATATACCGAAGTTTCAAGTTCATACCTCAAACAATGTAGGAGGAGATAGGTGTCAAATACACTCGGACGGACGAACATGATTTGTTTTTAAAAAAAGGCGCATTATTCAGTTGAGTGTTATCAAAGTTATTATTATTACACTGCATAGCATTTTACTGATTTACCTACATAAGACAAATTACAGGCATTTTTCTTTATATAGACAATGTATTGAAATACCTTCTGATGTACTAATTTGATAACATATTACTATTTAATTCTAATTAAAAAGTACAACACAAATGTGTTTGAGAAATTCGTATAATAATGATCTGTAAAAACAGACAACTCTCAGTTCTAAATGAATTGCAAAATAGGAAGCCAGAGAATATCTCAGAAAAACATCTGACCACGGACCTGTACTGGTAACCTGATCCTGCCAATTTATTATACTTGTGGTGAAGCTTGTCATTCCAATTTAATGGGTAATTATGACCTCCCAGATAAGAAAAAAGAGAACTTTGCGAAACTTAGACATGTTTGTAGGACTGTAACGTTTAACTCATGTATGCTGTACAGCACATCATATATTTAGTTTATAGTTTAATTATTTTTTAAAGTGCTTAGGCCAAATAAAATTATACCTGTGTTTACTGTAACATTGCTGAAATAAATAGGGTAGGTAGGTAGGCATTTTATTTTATTTTTTTATTTTATTTTTTGGCGAAGTTAAGGTGGCGATGAGCTTTGATGAATGGGAAAATGTGGTATTTTTAAAACTACAATAGATAACAGTATGAAATTGTGTATGTTTTATTGTTTCCCAAAAGGCCTGGTAACAACTGGCTCTTTTCCCAAACACTTGCAATTATTACAAAGCAGTCCTACGTACAAGGTACAGATCAGACCAAAAAAACAGAAATTCATTGCTATCATAAACATTACCAGTACTGTTATTCCCCCAACAGGTTGTCCAGATAAACACTTTTGAATGACCATGATAAATTGCCTGGACAGCATTGCCCAACCATGTTTTATTACTGCTCACTGATAAGCATCCACAGAGTTGAGTGTGTTATGAGATGATACTGAGACTTGATTATGAAACCAGAGATCTGAGGAAAAGCATGATCATGTATGTGTTTTCAATTTATCTTTTGATATTTTCATAGGTTAAAATATATTATTGGTACAATATAATCAACAGTTAATGATTTGCAAAAACAGTTTTCTTTATACTCTTCTCATAATTAATATTAATAATTGAACAAATGCAAGTAATGTAGAGAACTAATGGGACACCGCGAGTTAGAAAAAATAATATTGCCGTGTGTCCCTTTAAACTTTGATATAATCTGATGTTTCTGATGTTTTTCTTAAGCCCTCGGGTATACAATTATATTGATGTGGTTAAATGAGGGTTATATATATTGATGTGGTCAAATGAGGGTTATATATATTGATGTGGTTAAATGAGGGTTATATATATTGATGTGGTTAAATGAGGGTTATATATATTGATGTGGTATATGAGGGTTATAATTATATATATTGATGTGGTTAAATGAGGGTTATATATATATTGATGTGGTTAAATGAGGGTTATATATATTGTAGTGGTTAAATGAGGGTTATATATATTGATGTGGTTAAATGAGGGTTATATATATTGATGTGGTGAAATGAGGGTTATATATATTGATGTGGTTAAATGAGGGTTATATATTTTGATGTGGTGAAATGAGGGTTATATATATTGATGTGGTGAAATGAGGGTTATATATATTGATGTGGTTAACTGAGGGTTATATATATTGATGTGGTTAAATGAGGATTATATATATTGATGTGGTGAAATGAGGGTTATATATATTGATGTGGTGAAATGAGGATTTTAAGTATATATATTGATGTGATAATGAGGGTTTCTAAATATGCATGCACATTATGTACATCAATAGATTAATACTATATTACTACAAAGTGTACTTATTTTTGATAATGTTATAATTACTGAGAACTGTCAAAGATTTGACAGCAAAATACTTTTATTAAAAATACAATCTAAGTTGTTGTGTACTATTAGTAAGTAAAACAATATTTTTCTCATATTACAGCAACTGATACAATTTCCATTGTATTAAATAAGTCTATGCTAGTAACACTATATATAAAATAAACTGAATTTTCATTTCATGATAGTGTCCATTTATATCTTATTGTTCTGCTGCAGAATGAGCCTCTCAGATATGCCAGCTGTTCCACATTAGCACTGGCTACTTTTATTGCAGTTAATTTGTTAGGGGTCATTAAAAGGCTGCTACCTGGTGAGATTGTAACTGTATCATGATTTTTTCTCTGGCTCCTATAGGAGCTGATTTTGTATCTTGTGGGGGAGACTGAAAGGGGTAAAACAGTTTTAAATGTTTTCCGCAAGTCCGAAAGAGGGTCAGCTCCAACAGCAATGAGTACATGAGTCGCCTGGGATCAGTCCAGCTCCATACAGTGTGATCTCCAGTGGGGCCTGACATGTTATGAGTGACTTGACTTCCATGCTCTTCCTGAATACCGGTATATGACCGTCAGGAAGGATGGGGGACTCACAGGTGTAGTCAAATTCTGCGGTTGACACACATGTAACCAAGAGCAGTTCTTGCCTCCCAGACAGCTGAAAAAATATTCAAAGTTATAATGTCAAATGTTAATTGACCATTTGAATAGTTTTGTAAAAGTGTTGACGTACATGTATATTACTTCTCTAACATCAGAAAGTAATAAATATTTATAAATTTCTCATGTTAGTTATTATGAGCCTATACTGAGGTTGAGTTCAGAAAATTATTATGGAACGACGTACTTCTTCAAGAAGTTATAATGCAGTAGTAGTCGATGCCAATGCTTAGTGCTGAGAAGCAAGTAAACATATGCACATTAATATTACTGTTTTAGAAACAAACTTACGACAGGTGGCCTGGAACTCGGGGCATTTACCGACCTGTTTATGGTACTTGTCAAACAATTCAACAATCGATTCTTTATGGAGAGTGCACGCCATAACATTAGCGCTTCCATGTGCTGACATTTTTGAAACTGTACAGCCAAAAAAGCACTGGGAGACGCCATTTTGAATGTTTTATACCAGCCCTGTGCACAGTATACCGTGAAATTCACACGCTTTCTAAACCGCACCGCGAAATTGAAAATTGCACCGTGATCTCATGAACATTATTATTTTTTCAACATTATTTTTTTTCAATTTTTTTTTTTTTTTTAAATATTTTTTTTTTCTTCAATAAAATAAAAAGGAGTCGGGGGTGTTTTCAGAGGGTCAGTCTGGTTACAGTAAACTCAGGTATAACTTTATTTGGCCTTATGTTAAACGTACTTTTGTGGTTAAATATCTTAATATGTATTGGTTTCTTATCATATCTGTCATGATGTGTTATGTACATACAGATATGTTATTCGTGTTCATTGTTTAATGTCTTGTAGACTTTAATGTGAGGTATACTAATTTATATTACTATCTCATGAATATGAATGAGTCACGGATGAAGTACTTTCAGTTCGACGAACATCCATCTATTGCAAGAAGTCGGTATTTATATTAGGCCAGACAATGATGCGGAAAATATCATTTTCATCCAGCTTCCGAATATATTTCTCTATAGACAATTGCCCGAGGCGCGATTTGAACTTGGAATGTTGAGCGCTTATTTGCTCTTCAAACTTGAAGATAACCACTACACTACATTTATTTGTTGTTACTTTGTAATATTGCTAACACTAAGTATGCCTTACTCAACAAATGACATTATCATACAGTTTTTTGCGAATGAAGCCGAGTTCGAATTTGATAAGGTATAGTTTTAAACAACGCATGGTTATTTTACATGTGCGACATGGTGAATTATATATACCATGTATACTGAAAGGAAAAAGAAACGCATAATGGATATTTCCGCTATATATGGTATGTTTAATATGCTACTGCTAATCGAACGGTACAGGGCGACATCAGGCCTGCCCTTTAGGAAAGAAGGTTTAAACAGCACCGAACACACCAATGGTTACTCCTTTAAAGTTTCATTATCGACAGAATGCACATTTGTCTTAAGCAGGTAAGCACACTTAGGCTTTAAACGTTGCAATCTCTTAACATTAAACATAATACTGAAATGGCTTGACTTTTTCAAGCGAAAATTAAACATGTATGCATTTCGTGTAACAAAGTATTCTTTGATTAAAATGTCTACTACATGGCAGAGTTGTCCTTTCTGTAATTAGTTGTAACACCTTTTTGTACAAAACACGTTGAGATATATCTGGAATAATTACGTGAAATTAGCTATATATAATAGCGTAGTATAGCCAATTTTGTGATTATGCGTTTCTTTTCCTTTCAGTATAGTAATAATTCTGAGGTGGGTTGAACAATGTAAAGTTATTTTTCATTGTGATGGATAGTTCTAAACAAGAAGCCCTCTAGCTCTGTGATAGTACGTCAGACTAACACATTCAGCTGTATCACGTAGTGGTTTACAAATATTGTTTACAAATAATGTTTACAAATAATGTTTACAAATAATGTTTACAAATAATGCACTATCGTTTCATATTATGTCAGTAGAGGAGAGGCTTACCTAACATATCTGTTCCTTGTTAATGCTGGAACACTAAGACAGTACGAACACATGTAACTGTCTAGTCTTACAATAACACCTTAAACATCGTTTTACAAGGTTTTCAAGTCCGGTAATATGATATAAGTCTTGGATTCATTTACCATAGATAACGAGGTGTTTGATTGGTTATCATTTCATGTGGTCAAGTTTAGTGTTAGTTTAGTATAGATAGAAAAGACAATTTGTCTAAATGTAAGAAGAGGACATTTCAGACATAAAACATAATACACATATGAACAGAAAGCTTGATATTGCTTTAACGGTAACTCTGGTCAAGGTAACTAGTGTCTCTGTTACTAGGAAACAGAAACAAATATGCGTTAAAGGCGGATTCCAAGTTCCTTTGATTCCTGTGATACCATTTGTCTCCAAGGTTACTTTGGTCAAGCTCAAACACTTAATAAGTTAATTTTCGTTATAACAGAACTGTTTCTATAAATTGGAAGATGGTTTACACTCAGTGTATTTACTTTCTTTAAACTTATCAAGAAACAAATGTGTGGTGTGATATCGTCAGAAGAACATGAGATAACATACATGTATCAGACTGAGAGTACTTGGGTCATGGTCACTGTTACTATATAAATATAATGTTGGATTCTAATCAATATATTTTGTTTTGTTTAAAAAATGGGTAATTTCACCATATGGGTAAGTTCACTATATCAAAAGAAATTTGTGTTTAAAGAGGCTCTACTGTTACGTGCCGGCTATTATCCTAATGTTTTGGTAGCGTATAGTACGATATGTACATTCTTGTTCCTTTGGTAGCGTGTGTTTAAATAATAGTTATAACTAAAATGGACTCCAACTAAATGTTAAGTGTATGGACTGGTGAATAAACACAGGAGACAGCTTCAGTAAATTAACTATAATATATATTGTTATAAATTCAATCACAGAAATATAAGTACAACTGCATGTATTTAAATGCTTGTAACAATTCTTGAATAACACAACGATAAGTTAAATCCAGGTATCAGGTTTAAGTATAATCACTTCTCATTTCCTAATGCCCCTTGTTAATCTACAGTACTTGTCAGTGGTAACGTTAACAAAATAATCATCTAAATATCTAATTCTTTCAACATTAAAATATATCTTATCTAATAGTGTGCAAATCTATTAGAATATCTTTATTTGAACCGTGTAAATAATTTATTAACTAAATCTTAACCTTCAATAAACTTAGATGCTCACAGTTGGAACTAAAATTACGGAGTCCTCCTCCAAAACCTGGAGGAAGCTTTTATACTACACCCCAAATCCACCACAATTCCGCCATCCGCCATCCGCCAGTTCTCCCGAATTCCGCCAATCCGCCATCTCCTCCATGGGAATCATTGGCGGAATCCTACAAATCTGGCGGAGCCGCCATAGCGTAACCAATGTAAACAAAGTATACCCATTGATAAAAAAAACACAAAATAAAGTATTTAAACCTATTTCTAACATATAATTAAATATAACATATTAAAGAGTAATAATTAATAAACATGACTAGACCTTTTATATCAAAATCTGATGTGGGATTATAAAATAAACGTAGATCGAATTTGAACTACAAGGTTTACTGAGAGCTAAAACATAGCAGACTACAGTGACCTCCAGTGTTCTTCCCACGATGCAATGCGACATGTAGATTTAAAATGGCAGCTTACATAAACAAGCACATTGATAAACACTTTCACTATGGAATTACTTAATGGATAAAAGATGGTATAAGGTAATAATAAAATAATTACACTCATAAATGTATACATTAAAGTTCCCTTAGGTTGACACTGATGTCCTCTACATTATTATTACAGAAATCGATCTCAGATAAACTGAAAAATGTACATGACAATCGTACATGTACACGGAGTATAAATACAACCTGACCTAGTTTACAATACATGTTTTAGTAAAAAGATGCTGTAACCCTGGGACATATCACAACCCCCTCCTTATTATGTTAAAGTTCCAACTAACATTATAATAAATGGTAACGTTCAATTTAACTTAATAATAGCTACTATATGTAGTCAGTCAATGTTTTAGTACTTATAGTACTTTGATCATAAACGTAAACACAAAAGTCACAGTTCAGTACTTGTAGTACTTTGATTATAACTTGTTAACACATCTTTGTCACTATAAGTGTTCACCCACCTATACAGTTCTTACGATATTAACTATGGAATTGTTACTATTGTGTTACACACTAGTTATAATTAAATTGCAACTTGATGCATCTGCCAGTCAGAGTCCTTATAGTTCAGTTCAGTCACTTCTTAACTTTTTAGGCTTCAATATTTCAAGTCTATGGATGTAAATAAATTATAATTTGTTGAATCAATTATGTTAATTCTTAGTTTCTCCTACTTCTGTTGATGTGACTCACTGTAGATTTCAGTTTATTTTCCTTATTTTCGTCTCGTCTGTCTCGACGAACTTCCTCTCTAGCCTGATCTCTGTCTCTTTTATCCTTCTTCTCGCATTCCTTCTTCTCGCGTTCCTTCTTGGCCACACTCTCTGAATCATACAGGACTTTAACCATGTTAAATATCGTATTAAGCATGTTATTTTGCTGATGTATCGTTTTTTCCAGACATCTTATAGCCCTAGCATTCTTATCCACAGCTTCCTGTATGGATTTTTCCATATTACCGATGGAAACTTTCACTGAGTCACCAGAGGAACTAGATGAGGAGCTGGATGGCACTGGCGAAACTGACCTAGCCCTTTTCTTTGATTGTGGTGGGGCAGAGACATCCCGCTTCTCTGTAGTGCTGCCCAAAAGTTGGGGCAGAAGGTTCTCCACAACTTCCTCGTCCCTTCTCAATATCTGAGCTGTAGCTGAGAGATCACTCTCTCTTAAGCTCAACAATGGCAGTGTCGCCTGGGGTTGACACATGGTCCATGAAGTCTGAGGAGCAGATGTGGGTTGTTGGAAATAGGTTCCAACTTTGGATGCGCCATGTACATCGGAACCTTCTGGCTGAGGCCTAACTGTATATGCTGAGCCATTTCTTATAACTGAAATAGTATTCAGCGCTTCAGGGACTGCATGAGCTGTTACAGTAGCTGGGATAGTAGACAACCGTCCATTTGGGAGTAACGAGACCATTGGTTGAGCAGCGCATTGAAAGCTGTTTGTTGGTCCAAATGTTCCCTGGCTGTAAGGGTGTGCAACACCATGGCTAGCAGTAATAGGCTTCGGAACTACATCTTGCAGACAGTCGAATAAGGACTCTGTTTCCATGTCTATGGTATCATCCACTAACGCCTCTCTGAAGGATCTGGCCACTATATCCTCATCCTGTTCACCTGTCCCTTCAGTCCCCGTTTTAAGAAGATCTGCTGTGAATCCTCCGGTGAGAACATAGCGTAGTCATCTGAGCTGATCACGTACGGCCTTGGGTTCTCTACCAAGTATGTTGAAGAGTCAATAACTTCTCTCTCTGCTGCCATCTTGCGATGACGGGCATAGCTGTTCACATGCTGGTATAAGGTTTTCCTATCCTTACATCTAAACAGGCACAGACGGCAGAAGTATGGTACCTGGTCTAGGCTCAGGTGCAATTTCATGACATGCTCCTCCACTCTGGACTTCCTTTCTATAACTTCTTTTCCGATTTGATTAATGCATCTAAGGCAATGATAGGCCCTACCATTGTGCCTGGCTACCTTCATTTGGTCCAAAGAAGTCTTTGCGCTAAGTAGATCCATCTGTTATTATAGGACATAGGTAACATTATAGACCACTGCCACGAATAAACTTTTTTTTTTTTTGTTGTTTTTTAAAAAAAACACTGACAAGTCTTGTGAATGCAGATGAAGTCCCATCCCTATATATTGTTATACAGCAAATAAATCTTTTATATGAGTTATTGTTATCACATGTTAGATATTATATCAATGCGTATGACACGTGTACATGTACATATATATGTATATATATACCTTAACTATGACTGTCACTGATCACAATTAGTTATCTCTGACATTATTTTATATATTCACTGTTAATGTTTGCCTAATGTATCCTACACATTGAATATTCATTTCTTTCGAACATCCTCTCTATTAATTCTCTTCAGCAATCTTTTCTGTTATTTGTACACACTATTGACGCTTTACCCTTCTTCGTATTTGCACTCTTCGTCACTTTTCTTCTGTTCTTATGATCTCTCCCGGTACACTACCGTTCTTCAGTACATTCCATCTACCCGTACTCGTGGTACTCTTCTATTCTTCAGTACATTCCATCTAGCCGTACTCGTGGTAATCTTCGATTCTCCAGTACATTCCATTTACCCGTACTCGTGGTACTCTTCTATGCTTCAGTACATTCCATCTACCCGTACTCGTGGTACTCTTCTATTCTTCAGTACATAAACACAGTAATAAATTGTCATTTTGTACTACTTTATATTCAGTAGTAGACAGCCTTGAACATATTATTTTAACTATTTTAATATTTTAACTATATTCAAACACAGAAAAAAATATATCTGTTTACACCAAACAAATTAGGGTGGTGCAAATCACAATATATACATGTAACTTGATCGCTACTTGGATTTAAAACCTAGTTTCTTCCGTGCACTGAGGATCCACTTTGGGACTTTATCTCCTTCATATTTCTTAAGCTTGTTATGATGCACCAACCGCTCATTTCCTTCTTTTCCCAGTTGCAAGACGAAGTTGATATCTGATAGCTTCTCCTTAATTAGGAAAGGACCATCATAGAGTCTCTCTAATTTGTGAGCTACACCCACCTTCCGTGCTTCTGCCAAACACCAGACCGCATCACCGATATCATACCTAGTAAATGATACCTTGGCATCATATATTTCCTTTGAGCGCTTTGCAGCAGCCCCTAAGTTCTCACGAGCAACCTTGTGTGCATGTTGCATCCTACTTTTTAGCAAATCAACGTAGTCACCATAGCTTGTAATGTCTCTTCCATCACACATTGTAGAACTTCCAAACACTAGTTCGGCTGGTAATCTTACTTCTTTACCCATAGTAAGCAGGTTTGGAGTGAGTTTGGTAGCTTCATTTGGAGTCGATCGGTAAGCGCCTGCCAGACAACCTAAGTTAAGATCCCAGTCTGTCTGTTCATTGCAGAGATATGCTTTGACCATGCGAAGCAACGTTCGGTTAAAGCGTTCTGACTGTCCATTACAGCGTGGATTTCTTGCACTTGTTCTCGTTTTACGGATTTCTAGCAAACGACAGAGTTCTCGAAAAACGTTGCTCTCAAATGCACTGCCTCTATCACTATGAAAAGACAAAGGGCAACCCCATCGAGCTATGTATTCATTCATGATTTTGTTAGCACAGGTTTCAGCTGTCTGGTCTGGGACAGCTAAAATTTCTACATATTTTGAGAAATGATCTGTTAACAGAAGTATGTGTTTGTTACCACGTGGTGTGAGTGGTAACGGTCCTAAATAATCCATGGCTACGACATCTAGTGGAGCTCCTACTTTCATGGAACCCATGGGTGCCCTTGGAATCTTCATAGGCTTTTTATCGGCTGCACAGATATCGCACTTTCGATTGTGCATTGCAATGTCGTCTTTCATAGCGTACCAATAGAATCGCTGCATTGTTTTCTCCTTTGTCTTCTTACAACCTAAGTGTCCAGAGATCATAGAATCATGCATTTGGTATAGAATATTTTGCTTTACTGTAGATGGAACTAGCAGTTGGGCATGCTCCCCAGTTTGATTATTTCTTTTGAATATTTTGAATAAAAGTCCATTTCGGACCTCTAGGCTCTCCCATAATATTCAATAGTGACGTGCAGCATGGTTTAAAGTCAGCATTTCATGACTGCCTGGTCTAATGTTCATCTCTTTGGCTTTGAGCATAGGTCCAATGTTTGGGTCTTTCTCTTGGTGATTACGCATCTCATCATTAGTGAGGTTCCCAATCCATGGTGTGAAGAACAGACTCTTTTCTCTAGTAGGTTCTGTAGAGGTAGACGGGGTTTGATCTGCAGGTGTAACTCCTCTGACTAACTCTAGGTTTTCTTCAACTGTTCCGCTTTGTGTAGTTTCCACCTCTATATTTTCCTTAGCGAATCCTAACTGGTCAAACAGGCCTTTCTGCACCATGTCATCTGCTCTTTTGATACACTTCTTGCACGGCCCACATTTTAGTGGCTCTAGTGTATCTACCTCATGACACGTACAGTCTGTGGGATTTTGACAGCGTGATAAAGCATCACAGTGACCTTGTTTCTTTCCAGGTCTGTACTCTATAGCAAAATCATACTGTGCTAACACCTCAATCCATATGGCTGTCTTGCCTCTGGGTTCTTTCAGACTGAATAGCCAAACCAGTGCCTGATGGTCACTTCTGACAATGAATATTCTGCCTAAGAGATACTGCCTGAAGTAATCGATAAAGTAACGGACTGCTAAAAGTTCTTTCTCAGTTATACAATAATTGCGCTCGGCTTTATTCAAGGATCTACTAGCATAGGCCAGAACTCGTTCGCGGTTATCTTGCATCTGAGAAAGAACGGCCCCTATCCCTACATCCGAACTATCCGTGTCAAGGTAAAATTCACCCCCTTCGTTCCTTGGGTAACTCATTATTTCAGGACTCACTAGTGCTCTTTTCATCTTAAGAAATGAATCCTGACAGGCGTCATTCCACAGAAACTCCTTCCCTTTCTTTGTTAACTCAACCATAGGTCTAACCATCTTGGCATAGTCCCTTATGAACCGGCGGTAGTAGGAACCCATGACAACTATTTGCTTGACTTGTTTTGGATTGTTAGGTGTTGGCCAATCAACTATTTTTGCAATATTTATTGGGTTAGGTCTCACCCCATTACCCGATAATACATGTCCTAGAAAGGTAACTTCTGTTCTCAACATTTCACATTTCTTAGGTTTCAATTTTAAACCCGCATCTTGCATTCTTGACAGAAACTGATCTACTCGAACAATGTGCTCATTGAAATCCTTCCCATATACTATTACATCGTCTATGTAGATAATGCAAGTTTCCCACTGAAGACCCTGTAAGGCCAATTCCATGGTTCGTTGAAATGTACTGCTACTATTGTTCAAACCAAAAGGCATCCGGGTCATCTCAAAATGGCCAAATTTGCAGCAAAATGCACTCTTCGGTATATCTGTCTCTCGGAGAGGGATTTGGAAGAAACCGCTGGTTAAGTCAAATGTACTGAATAGACATGAGCCTGATACTGCATCTAGACAGTCTTGAATTCTAGGCAAGGGAAAACCATCTGGCTTCACTAGTGCATTGAGTCGACGATAGTCAACACATGGACGAATAGACCCACACTTTTTCTTAACGAGTACTATTGGCGAAGCCCAAGGAGAAGTGCTTTTACGAATAACACCTTTAGCTAAAAGATCCTCAATTGCCTTTTTCTCCTCGTCTGCATATGCTAGGGGAACTCTTCTTGGAGCTTGCTTTATCGGTCTTGCATCACCAGTATCTATCGAGTGCTCTGCAAGATGTGTAAGACCTATGTCCCACTCACCCTTTGAAAAGGTGTCTTGATACTTAATAAGCAAATTTGCTACTTCCCGCTTTTCATCTGGTACCTTCCCTTCAGTGGACCTTTCATATAAGTCTTTAAGATGAAGTGGAACTTCAAGCTCTGGTTTACGTTGTGTGTCACATTTTAAAGTGATTTCTGACTTGTTGGCGTCCAACTGTATTCTACGAACTGAGTAATTGTTCTCGGATTCGCGTGCATGCTCAACTTGTGTAATGGTTTGCAGCTGGTAGTCTTTTGCGATTAACTCAGCATTTCCCACTATGGTATCTTGTCTTAAAGACACAGCAGTGGGAAATGGATTTAACACCCTCACCTTACTGGTGACATTTGTGCTTATATCTACTAATGTAGTGGCCATCTGTAACGGATAAGTTTCCTTAAAGTTTTCTGTGGGATCTATAATAAATTATGAATGCCTAGTTAAATCATCTATTTCATCTCTCTCCACATATACATCAATAATAGCTTCACTCTGGCCTGGTATGATGACGTGATCTGCTACTATGACCTTTCGAACCTTTTCGCGTGTTCCCACTTGTATGCATGGTATTTCTTTTCCATTCATAAGGATGACGCTCCGACTCATTAAGATATCAGCAGGACCCCCTTCATCATTCTGTAAGACATCCATCCCCAGTAACCCATCATCTTCAATTTCAGCTACGATAAGCTCTTTCTGTAGCTCCACTGGACCTAACTTTATGGTAAATATTGCTTTCCCCAGTTCTTTTAGTGGCATGCCACCAGCTCCTTTTAAACATGATGTTTTTGTTAAAACGGGTTTGTTTCCCTTTGTAAGTCTGTTATAAATTCTGTCTGAAATTACTGTTCTAGTTGCCCCTGTATCCGTTGTAAAAAGGATAGGTTGACCTTGTATCGTGCCTTTTATGTAGACCCCAACACTACATGGCTTATTTCTTCTTACTACACTCTCATAATTAATTGACTCCTCTTTATCCATTTCTACATGGCCATTTGTGAAACTATGGGCACTCCCCCCGACCATCAGGTTTAGCCCGTTCTAGTTTAAATGATTGGACTGACCATGGTACTGTTCTCTGGGTGTCCTATCAGATGACCTCTGACCTAGAGATGTACCCCTTCTGTTCCATCTAGCAGTATTCCTGTCTCTTGAATCCTTTGCTGGACATTCCCTTGATATATGACCCTTTTGCTGGCATGCATAACAGACAATTTCTTTTCTCACACTCGCTTGTTTACTTTCTATCTTCTGTTTCTCCACAGTCAGTTCTGTGATTCTTTCCAACAACAGTTTTAATAGCTTGTCTGTTTCTGAAGCTGGTGTTGTAGATTCTTGTAAGTTATGTTTAACCTCCTTTAACTCTGTTTTTATCTCTGTTTTACCGCTATTCACTTTTGTCGCACTTGTGCCCTGTTTATCCTTTATATGTGGTACTCTGCATATATGTTCTGTATCTGAACAGTCTGATTCTTCTTCATCACTATCTTTTGTGTTTGTTCTTCTTACAAACTTCCTTAACTTTCTTTCTCCATATGGAGGGTGTGAACTTCTGCTCTTAGTTTGTATACAGTTGACTACATGGTACACGGCTTCATCTATAGACTCGGGTTCCTTGTTATACTCCACCTCAAATCTCGCATCATCATCGGCCAAACCATCGAGAAAACGGCGGACCAAGTCTTCTTGTCTTGTTTTGCTATCACGAAAACCATGGGCTTTGTCGTATAATCTTTTGAGTTCTGCGGCGTAATCCTCAACGCTTTCATCTATTATCTGCTTACGTCTACTAAATTGTGCAGCAAAAGTTCTTGGTGTCTCTATCACTCTGAACCTGCTTTTCAATTCATCTGTGAGTTGGTGGTAATCATCCAAAACATGTCTTGGTAGCTGTGAATAAACAAATTCACCTGCAGTGCCTTGTAGCTTCGGAAGTAAGTGGTCTAGCTTGTCATCGGAACACAAATTTTTCCGCTCAGCTATTGCTTCGAATCTATTGAACCATACCTTCCAGTCTTCTTTTCCAGTAAAAGGTGGTAATTTGATGTCTTTCTTTTGTGAGGGTGTGTACATTCTCTCATCAAAAGGATAGTTTCTTTGTGGTCTCTCATAAATCTCTCGTGAATTGTGATGTCCCCTTTCTTGGTTGTCGTAGTGCGCTTGTGTCAGCTCTACCCTTCTATTCCTATATCCATCCCCTCTTTCTCTACTATTTGCCCTTTGTACTGAATGATCTCTTGATTGTCTCTCATAACCCCCATTGTGATTCTCCCTCACTGATGACGATATTTGACCTCTCTCCTTTATTCTGTCAGCCCCTTCATTTTGATTATGGCTGTTATTTATATTGCTATTCTTCATTTCTCTTAACATGACCATAACATTTTCCATTACACCTGTTATTTGTTGTAAGGTACCTTGTAAATAACTTCTAGCTTGTTGCTCATCCTCTTGACTATTTCTGTCAACTACATTTGAATCAGCACTTCGCTGTAGTTCTGGTTGATCATGCCAATTATTATCTGACTGATATGCTTGATCTTTCTGACCATTTTCTGAACTTAGCCTTCTTTGATTATTGATATCTACTCTAGTACTTGAGTTATCCCTACTTCGCATGTGCAACTCAAGCACGTGATCATCTACAGGTCTGGCACTGCAGTTCTGTTCCAAATCAATATAGCCCTGTGTGTGGCTGTCTTGTTGTCTGTGTTGTTGACTTGAAACTCCTAAACAAGTTAAAGTATTTTCTTCTTCACAATTTTCTTCTCTTTCTTCTGCCATTTTTGGTAAGCTGAATAAAAACTGTGTGGTGTTTTTCTCATTGGCTTGTTTCTTTTTCCCCATGATAAGGCCTTCAAGGTTTGTTTCTCTGAATCTGCTAAGTGCTAGCAAATTCCACCGCTGACCGCCATAAATGTTACGTGCCGGCTATTATCCTAATGTTTTGGTAGCGTATAGTACGATATGTACATTCTTGTTCCTTTGGTAGCGTGTGTTTAAATAATAGTTATAACTAAAATGGACTTCAACTAAATGTTAAGTGTATGGACTGGTGAATAAACACAGGAGACAGCTTCAGTTAATTAACTATAATATATATCGTTATAAATTCAATCACAGAAATATAAGTACAACTGCATGTATTTAAATGCTTGTAACAATTCTTGAATAACACAACGATAAGTTAAATCCAGGTATCAGGTTTAAGTATAATCACTTCTCATTTCCTAATGCCCCTTGTTAATCTACAGTACTTGTCAGTGGTAACGTTAACAAAATAATCATCTAAATATCTAATTCTTTCAACATTAGAATATATCTTATCTAATAGTGTGCAAATCTATTAGAATATCTTTATTTGAACCGTGTAAATAATTTATTAACTAAATCTTAACCTTCAATAAACTTAGATGCTCACAGTTGGAACTAAAATTACGGAGTCCTCCTCCAAAACCTGGAGGAAGCTTTTATACTACACCCCAAATCCACCACAATTCCGCCATCCGCCATCCGCCAGTTCCCCCGAATTCCGCCAATCCGCCATCTCCTCCATGGGAATCATTGGCGGAATCCTACAAATCTGGCGGAGCCGCCATAGCGTAACCAATGTAAACAAAGTATACCCATTGATAAAAAAAACACAAAATAAAGTATTTAAACCTATTTCTAACATATAATTAAATATAACATATTAAAGAGTAATACCGAGCAGAGCTCGGCCAGCACAGCCGGCCGACGATGATCGGCTAATGGTAACACATGTTCAAATGTTGAAATCGTACCTGGCTGGGCAAAAAAACTGTGTCGCACCGGAAGCGCCGCCATTGATGAAATTGTGTTCGGCAATTTCGGATTTTTTCCTGAAATCATCAGGGGATCAGTCTGTTTCACTTGGACGATTGTCTCTTTTCGTAGTTTGGAGTATTGGTACTAGTTCGGCTAATCCCGTCACAAGTAGTTACGAATGAAGCGATATTCATTAAAACAATGCTTATCATTAGAAGTTGTTTTATTAATTGTTATTGGTTGTCAAAATTTAACCAATTCAAAAATTAAAAAATTAAAAATTTTAAAATTTCAAAATTCAAAATTTAAAAAAAATTAAATTTCAAAAAATTTAAAATTCATAATTTCAAAAATTTCAAAATTCAAAAATTACAAAAAATTTCAAAATTTCAAAATTCAAACATTTAAAAATTCCAAATTTTCAAAATTTAAAAATTCAAAAATTTAAAAATTTCAAAATTCCAAAAATTCCAAAAATTTCAAAAATTTAAAGATTCAAAAATTTGAAAATTCCAAATTTTCAAAATTCAAAAATTTCAAAATTTCAAAATTCGAAAAAATTCAAAATTCAAAATTCAAAAATTTCAAAATTCAAAATAATTCAAAAAATTCAAAATTCAAAAATTTCAAAAAAATTCAAAAAAATTCAAAATATCAAAATTCAAAAAATTTAAAATTCCAAATTTTCAAAATTTCAAAATTCAAAATTCAGAGAATGTCATAAAATGTCACTCAAAACGTTATATTTAATAATTTCTGTATTTTCACAAAACAGTTAACAGCCCCGAAATATGACAAGTACAATCAGTTTAAATGACCTTGTTCTCTTCTTTTTAGCCAAAAATCTGAATTTTACATGTAAATTTACCCCACCCACTTTTAGAGACTTTATACGTAACTTACAGATTTTCTGTTTGTTACATAAGCAATACACATATGTGTTCTTTTGAGACAATAAAATATATACTAAAAGAAAAAAACAAAAATTCAAGTGTTTGTAATACATTTTTACAGTAACCAATGAATAAAATAACCCATTGAATTCTAAAATGAGTGCAATATTAAGTGATTTTTTGGCATTTATAAGATATTACTTTGACATATATCACACTTGTAGTATTTTTTCGTGTGTCAGTGATGAAATGTTCTAACAACAGATAAAAGTATGTTCAGTTTATTAAATACTGTTCTGTTTTAGGGTCAATTAATGACTTTTCTTTGTTAAATTTGCATATCAAATTGCCCCACCCACTTAGGATTAAGATCAAAAATTATTCAAACGGACAAAGGTAAACATTGATACCAGTTTTAGTGTCAAATGGAAACTATTAACATGTTCTGAGTAAATTTTCAGGTAAATGGAAATTAAAAATGCATGACAATAAATTCTAAATTTCATTACTTAGTGGTATTACAGCTTTACTTGATTTCAAATGTGTTTTATAAGTGTACATGTATAGGGTTAAAATACCAACTTTCCTCAAAAAATATGTCTTCATTTATAAGCAACTGTGGATATATGACTAGAGTTTAAGTGTAAAATGTCAGATTTCTTACAATTTCTTTATAAATAGTATTGTGGAAATTGAGAACCTGTGAAAATAAAAGGAATACTTTAATAAAACCATTTTGAGATATTTGCTTTTGGTAACATGGATATATTGATGATGGCATGACACTACCAATTTCAATATTTACACAATAATATTTATATAGGATCATTCCAGTGTATACATGTATATAAGTGGTTTATTTGATTTATATATTTATTCTAGGTAGAACATGATTAACAATATAATATGCATTTATTCTATATAAACATATTGGCTGTTCAAAAAAGTAATTTTACCTACATGTAGCTGTGTAATTACCCCACCCACCCAATTTATAATGGGTAAGCTCAAGTAAGTGTAAATGTGTATCACTAATTCATTTGACTCATATTCTTCTGGTAAACAACTTAAATTACAGATGCAATTGATTCTTATTTTTATTTTTTAACATCTTTAAGCACAATTAAACATCACATTATACTAGAATTACATATATAAAGTGGGTGGGGTAAATTGAAGTTATTTTCTTCACAAACATTTCCTTTTGATGTAAATGACAGATGTTTCTATACATTATAAAATATTTCCAATTTCATTATTTTAACCAATTAACTTTATTCTGAATACCTTGTCAGTTATTACTATTACAATAACATTTCTTTTATGCAACTTTTACAATAGAATGGGGGTGTTTTGTACTTCTTTAAATTCGACCGTACATTTTGAAACCTGTTTTGCCATTTGATTATTTTTACAGCTGTTAACATAACATACTTCCGCATATTTTTTTCTGTGAAATATAAAATGAATAACCATGTTTTGTATGTTTTTACGTTCAACTTTTGCGTTTAGGTCACTTTTTCACAAACTGTATGCACTAGACCTTTCAAACTTTGCTTATAGTTGTATCTTGGGTGGTATATTGCAACGTGACAAAAGCAAATGTGGATGTGACCTTGACCCTCCAAGCAAGGGGCAGATAACTTAATAAGTTTTACCATCAACTTTTGCGTTGAGGTCACTTTTTCACGAACTGTATGCACTAGACCTTTCAAATGATATAGCTGTATATTGAGTGGTACATTGCAAAGTGACAAAGCAAATGTGGATGTGACCTTGACCCTCCAATAAAGGGGCAGATAACCTTATAAGTCTTACCTTCAATATTATTTTGCGTTTAGGTCACTTTCTTGCAAACTGTATGCACTACACCTTTTAAACTTTGTTTTTAGTTGTATCTTGGGTGATACATTGCAACGTGACAAAGCAAATGTAGATGCGACCTTGACCCTCGAGAGCAAAGGGCAGATAACCTTATAATTTTTACCTTCAACTTTTGCGTTTAGCTGACTTTTCACAAACTGTATGCACTAAGACATTTCTAGTGGTACATTGCAACTTGACAAAGAAATGTGCATGTGACCTCGACCCTCCAAGCAATTGACAGGTAACTTAATAATGTTTACCTTCAACATTTGCGTTTAGGTCACTTTCTCTCAAACGTTATACATTAAACCTTTCAAACTTCGCTTATAGTTGTTTCTTGGGTAATACATCACAACGTGTCAAAAAGCAAATGTGGCTGTGACCTTCACCATCCAAGCAAATGGCAGATACCCGGTAACTTTAATTGTTACATTTACATAATTTTCTCATAGTGCCTCAGCAAACTGTAAGCTCCATTTTGTTTAGTTATTAAAATGTTTACAAACCTTCGTAAGCCGAGACATGTGAATCCGCGGATTTCTTGTTTAACGATGTATGTACATCTTTATTTTTGCCGAAATAAATCTATCTATGTATCGTTTTTTAAGATGTTAGGATTTATATTGCTACACAGCCTTAAATTGACGACTGTCAGCACTCACAACACGTGATCTAACTAGAAGGCATTCACTGGTAAAACATTATCGGGTGAGACACGTCATACAATATATCTGTGTCTATGACATGTATTAATAGAATGTGTATGGAGATGTGTATGCGTATTTATTTGAGATTGAAGCTATGATTTTGCAACTGACATAGCAAATACTAAGTTTGATTTATTTTTAATTGATTATAAAAAGAAAATAGAATATAACTGTATTACCCTATTTGCATTTTTACTTTTAAAATGAGGGATTGCGAGGTGGGGATGGGGCGGCGGCGGTGGGATAACACACCGAGGATTTGACAGAAATTAACTCCTGTTTGAAAGGAATGGGCTGTTCCAGCCAAACTATTTGCACTACCATCACCCCAGCGCCACCCTCTGGATTTAGACCCCGCACATAGAATGTCAACAAAATACCCTTTAAACTTTTTTCTTCAAACATATCCTCAAACAAACCTACCCTGAAAAGAGCGTTTATTCAAACCTCGAACCACTAGAAAAACTACAAATACCCCCATGGATATTTTTATATAAAACAAATCTCTTTAATTTCGGAAATACCTCCCTGGACCTTTTTCCTTTACCACCACCCAACACACCTAAAAAATCCCTACCAGCCGACCTCATTACCTCGTTTACCTAAAAATCACCTCCTATAGAAAACATTTTTTTACAACACCCCAGTCCCCTGGAAAATTTCGAAAATATCCCACTCACCAAAAAAAAACTCGAAAACCGGACACATCCATCACCTCACCCCACCCCACCCTTAATGGGTGATGTTTCCTATGAATGAGTGTTTATAATGATGAGGTTGTTATGATTTAACATAAAATTGGATTTAAGGGACACTGTACAATTTAAATTAAAGGGGCATGTGCCAATACTTTTGGACTTTATTCTAATAGCGGATTTTAGAAATATTTGCTATAATTTATGTGTGTTCTGCAAGTATATATTGTTCATTGTACAATTTAAATAAATTTGTTGATTATAATTTAAAAACTGTTGTTGCTGGTTTTGCACTTTCTTTCCTGATACTTTTTACCCGTAACGGTTAGGAACGGATATTGCGTGCAGAGCCCAATTAGACCAACGCTATTTACACCGGGGTACTGACTTAAGACAGAACCGGTACAGTACCAACATTGGGGACTACCCTGTAAAATGTAGCTCCTAGGGTACAAATTAAACATGTCCCTATATCCCTGGGTACTCCCGTTGCTGCCACAACCCCATCCCCACCCAGGCGAGTGAAATAAATTATAAGTGCGTACTTGCTTTTACGTGTACTCTCCCAGTTATTACTTCTATCCTACAACATTTTCACAGGTACGAACATTCTAAAATATCTAAAAGAGCACAAAAAATGGAATGGGTGGGGAAGGTGGTGGGGTTCGGAGGGTTTTGTTATTACATTATTTTTGTTTTTCTAGATCTTTTTATAGAACGTAGATCAGACGTTTGGTCATCATCGTGATTGTAATGCGCTTTACGTATTATTACGTATTTACCGTTTCAAAAATCGGCCTGTGACTGTTGCTTGTTTGAGTGAAACGGGACATGCGCAGTGAAGAATCTATAAATCGTAACATATGAAAATTGATTGATCTCATCATCATCATCATAATGAAAAAACCACAGTATATAACAGAAAAAGGACTTCATATCATAAGAAATGCACCACGTATAAAGCCGTTTGTACCGAATATAATGCAATTGAAACCACCGAATATAAAGACGTATCCACCACGTATATTAAAATATATACCATATATGAAGTCAACAGAAGCACTGCATATAGATACAAACCTACTTCAAAGAATGTTCAAAGGACCTCATATATATTAGATAAACTACTGAATATAGTAATAACTGGACAGCATATAATGGTTTATCTACTACATACAATGACTTATCTATCGCATATACTGATTAATCTACTGCATATAAATACTTTTCTACCACATATAAAGATTTATTTAAAACATATAATTAAAAATAACTACATATCAAGAAATATCTACCACACATAAAAGGAAATGCACTGCATATAATGCTCGGCAACATTTTAAGACAGTCATGGCGTTCCATACAAGTTCATTAATCAGTATGGCAGATGATTAACACATCAATACATGTTGTGTATAACTGTATAAATAAACGTTTGTATCCACACTTGGTTTTATATTTAATATCGTCATATAATGCTCAAATTGACACATCAACATCCTTCAAAAAAACTTTATCCAACCCATTTACTCAAATATTTCGTCTTCCTCTTCAATTTATTCGTCATCAAAATCTACCTCATGATCAAAGTTCATATCATCTTTTCCTTGGTTGGAACATTCGCGTAGTCTGCACAGAGAAGTACGTTTTATTGTAAAGTTTAATAACAATAAAATCAAATTATAAAGAACACTTTTATTTTAAAAGAAACACAATGAAAGATTAATCATATTTCATAAGCATAATATGTTAAAAAAATCATTAAAAGGAAATCACAAGAGATAACCATTTTCACAATTGTCTCCCTCGGATGAAAAAAATCGAGCAGGACTTACCCTATATTATACCACTGACTAATTTCTTTGCCAGATATATACCAGTACAACACAGTTTATACTAGACTGAGATTAAATGTTGTTAATATGGTAGAGCTACTATTTTAGATTTCATTTTCTGCCACACTAAAATACTAACTCTGCAAGGTCATTGACATTAGCTAATGTTCATGAGGTTGGTCTGCTTTTACTTACCTTTACAACAGATATATGCAAACTATGAGGTCACTTTGGGTTAAAAACAAAAGATAAAGTTATGAAATTTAATAAGAAACATCTTTACCTTATTTGCTTGCTGTCTTTTTTTTTATTTCATGTTATTTTCTGCAATTGTTTACAGTTTTTCTCTGCATAATAAATGGTGAATTTATTAACAAGGGAAGTAACTTTTCAAATACTTATTAGAGTATTCCTTTTATTTTCAAAGGTTTTTAATTTCCACAATACTATTTATAAAAAAATTGTAAGAAATCTGACATATATTCACCGCTGCTAATAAATGAAGATATCATTTTTGAGGAAAATCTGTATTTTACCCCTATACATGTACACTGTATAAAACACATTAGAAATCAAGTAAAGCTATAATACCACTAAGTAATGAAATTTAGAATTTATTGTCATGCATTTTTCATTTCCATTTTTTATCTGAACATTTACTCAGAACATGTTAATAGTTTCAATTTGACACTAAAACTGGTACCAATTTTCATCTTTGTCCATTTGAATAGTTTTTTTTATCTTAATCCTGAGTGGGTGGGGCAATTTGATATGCAAATTTAGCAAAGAAAAGTCATTAATTGACCTTAAAACAGAACAGTATTTAATAAACTGAACATACTTTTATCTGTTGTTAGAACATTTCGTCACTGAGATACGAAAACATACTTCAAGTGTGATATATATCAAAGTAATGTGCTTATAAACGCCAAATATCACTTACTATTGCACTCATTTTAGAATTCAATGGGTTCTTTTATCCATCGCTTACTTAAAAAATCTATTACACACACTTGAATTCTTGTTATTTTCTTTTAGTATATGCTTTATTGTCTCAAAATAACACATACGTGTATTGCTTATGTAACAAACAGGAAATCTGTAAGTTAAGTATAAAATCTCTAAAAGTGGGTGGGGTAAATTTACATGTAAAATTCAGATTTTTGGCTAAAAAGAAGAAAACAAGGTCATTTAAACGGATTGTACTTGTCATATTTCGGGGCTGTTAACTGTTTTACATAATTATTAATAGTGAAAATACATAAAATATTTAAAGAAAACTTTTTGAGTGACATTTTATGACATTCTGTGATTTTCATTTTTTTCAAGGGGGTTATGTTTAAAAACGCATTAAAATCATGTAAAGCTGTAACTTTGAAATTGCTATAATGCATTTTCCGTACCTCCATAAAATTGCCCCCAAATTGACAATAGTAAGAATTTGCCCACCAAAATGGTACCGGATATCGTTCTGGCCCATGGACTATAGGGGCTATTTCTCTACCGACGGAGATATTTTCAGTATCTCAAAAACACTGGTTATTAAACTATACTCGTTAAAAAAAGTTTTGGACCTGGGTATATAAAGTTATATAAAATAAAACTAGTGGACAAAACTTAAGTATCTTTTTTTAGTAACCAAGGTCTACCCTACCCGGTTAATTTGGTACCAGAAACATTAAAGATTTGATTTTAAAAAAATATCGCGAATACACAAAAAGGGTCTGTAAAAAATGTTGCAAAGTCCATACAAAGTAACAGTTACGGACACATTCGAGTAACCAATAAAAAGATTATTATTTTTTCGCAAACTTTCATTGTAAACGATAATTATTGTTGATTGTTGATCTATTGTGAATTATCAACTGAGATAATAAGGGCTATGGTCGAATGTCATGGTTCAGCAATCATTGTACGGGTTCGAACACTGCCATGGTCCAAAACTTCTTTTACAGAGTATATATATTACATAATTTAAAATGATTTTATTAATATTTCTAATGATTAATGCCTTTTTACACCAGAACGCCAAGACGACGTTACGTCATCCAAGACGGTGTTACGTCATACAAACAAAACAAGTGGAACCGGAACTCTTCGTTAATTTCCGTAATCGTTATTTCCTAGTGGCGGAATCTGACGATGATGTCCGTAAAAATCAGAACGTCATTTGGCATTCCTGCCACTGACGCAAAAGGCCGAACAATGTTCCGTACTGGGAAATATCTCCCACTGGGCAAACCAGTAAATATAGCTTTTTTTTATTCCCAGTATTTCCTAAACAAATCACAGACAAATATGTAATATATACACATATCGACCTCACTAAAAGGCAATAATTTTATAATATTGCTGATAACAGGATTGGCATGGAGGAGTTAGTCCAGATTTACCACAGTCCTGACATGACCAAACTTTAATACGAGAGGGAAATGATAAATGGTCAAGGGTGGGCCACAGCTTTTGAGATTGAAACTGTGTCTACCATTTTAGGCTACAACATCAATGTAACATGAGTTTGGTGCAGAGCAATATCACATGTATTCTTTTTCAACCAATGAAGGAGAATTGTCATGTACGACCATTGACTTACTTTTGAACAATAAACAGTTTCAAGTTCTAATGACGCTGATAATAGTAAAAGTAAAAACCGAATATCACCCACCGAAAACACGCATGGCAACAACAGAGCAAACATAATTCAGAAAATTATATTAGTACACCATATACTGAACCAAATAAGGACTCAAATTCCAACTCTAATATAACCAATGACATCCAATCTTTATGTAGGAAACTAGGAATCAAAACCTCTTGAAAACGAAACACAGTCAGAATCAAAAAAAGGGAAATGAGAAATAAACGGGGAAAAAGGTATATTATCAAAACATATCAAATAAATGACATACCAGAAGCTGCACCATTACAGTAAGATGAAACATTCAACCTTGCTATGGGTGCTATACTTGCCTTTGAAATAGAACAGATGTCGTACGTTTTTTCTAAATGCGAAATTTGTCTAGAAAGAAGAACTGAATTGAAAAAGTTCAATGACACTGTTTGTAGTAGCTGCCAAAAAGATATGTCTGATACAAAATAATTCTCTCTGGAAAACAATATAAACCCAGGAAAGGTGCCTCTTGAGATGAAAGAGTAAAAATAAGATAATTTTCAAAATTTGGTTTTAAAATAAATCACACCGTAAATACCTTAACTTTTACAATAAACTTGGTCGAACATCTATGATAAAGACGAAGCGTCTCCGTGGTCGAATGGTTAACGACAATGCATTCTAAACCTTCACCTCTCATCGCTGCGGGTTCGAATTACACTGGGAGCTCGATTTGTAAGTGAGGAAGTGTCGATTCTTACGGATGACGGGAAGTTTACAGTACTGGTTCTACCCAGGAAAAGTGGGTGGATGCCTCAAACACAAAAAAAGCGACCGTCATACTAGTATATAACCTTACATGTGTTGAAAATGACGTAAAACACCATACAAACAAACAAACTATGATAAAGATCGAGTTTGAGTTTACCACCTACCACAATTTAGAGGTGTGTCAAATGCCTAGGCCATTGCTTGGTCAGCTGATTTTGATGATCGAAATTATGAATAGTCAATTAATTTACTCATATGTTGATCGACAAGAAACATATGATAGGTTAGTATTTTATCACAACAATATAGAATAATTATTAAGAATAAGAGTAAACTATTTGGTTTACAAGTTAAATTTTACATGCGATCCGATATATCATGTGGGTATTAATTTTAAGAGCTCTGCTCGGTCTTAGGCAGTGCCTAAAATTCATATTAATTAATAAACATGACTAGACCTTTTATATCAAAATCTGATGTGGGATTATAAAATAAACGTAGATCGAATTTGAACTACAAGGTTTTCTGAGAGCTAAAACATAGCAGACTACAGTGACCTCCAGTGTTCTTCCCACAATGCAATGCGACATGTAGATTTAAAATGGCAGCTTACATAAACAAGCACATTGATAAACACTTTCACTATGGAATTACTTAATGGATAAAAGATGGTATAAGGTAAAAATAAAATAATTACACTCATAAATGTTTACATTAAAGTTCCCTTAGGTTGACACTGATGTCCTCTACATTATTATTACAGAAATCGATCTCAGATAAACTGAAAAATGTACATGACAATCGTACATGTACACAGAGTATAAATACAACCTGACCTAGTTTACAATACATGTTTTAGTAAAAAGATGCTGTAACCCTGGGACATATCACTACCTATATATTTCATTCCACCAATTGATATAAACTTTACTTAATCATAAAGAGGACTACGAAAACGGTAAAAGGCAATAATTTTACCCAATGTAATATGCGTTTTGCTAGGAAAAAAACAGGAATGAAAAGATCGGATTTTTTAAATTGTATTCGTAATTGTTTTAGACAAGCCGATGACGGAAATTTTCCGATCTTATTCGTTTACAATCGGAACTGCCTCGTCGGATTGGCGAAGAGTTCCGAACGATTCGTTTACTATCGGAATTGCCCCGAATAGTTTGTTTTCGTTCAACTGAATCGCATTGCGCATGTCCGAGAAAATCGTAAACACACGTAGTTCTCCGGCAGGAATAAACGGCTGGGCAGCATTTTATTCAAGATATTGTTTTGATCATAATTAATAATTTACAGAACAGGAATACGGACCATGGTTCTTCTTATAATACTCATAAAATAGCTTTGCATACATATAAATGCAGTAATATTGAGTATTTAATATTTTACATTAAAAATCGCGTATATATAGGTAGTGCCTCTTTAATAGTTATCAACCCATTGATTATCTGGAATCATTGAGAGCAGCGTCAGAGAGAGAGGGGACGGACATATAGGCATCGGGATCTCTGTATAATACCTCACCAACCCGTTATCTGATATTATCAGAACCCCAAACAATATCTGGATTGAGAGCCGCGCACGATATATGGGACGTATATATAGGCATCCGGGGGCTCTGTATAATACCTCACCAAACCATTATCTGGTATTATTAGAGCCGCCTCAGAGAGAGGGGACGGACTCATAGGCATCCGGGAGCTCTGTATAATACCTCACCAACCCATTATCTGGGATTAAGAGAGCCGCACGCAGTCAGAGAGAGGGGACGAATATATAGGCATCCGGGAGCTGTGTATAATACCTCATCAACCCATTATCTGGTATTATTAGAACCCCAAACGATATCTGGGATTGAGAGCCGCGCACGATATATGGGACGGATATATAGTCATCCGGCAGTCCTGTATTATACCTCACAAACCCATTATCTGGGATTATGAGAGCCGCGTCAGAGAGAGGGGACGGATATATAGGCATCCGGGGCTCTGTATAATACCTCACCAACCCATTATCTGGTATTATTAGAGCCGCCTCAGAGAGAGAGGATGGATATATATGATGCGGTAGCTCTGTATAATAACCCATTATCTGGTATTATTAGAGCCGCCTCAGAGAGAGGGGACAGAAACATATGCATCCAGGAGCTCTGTATAATACCTCACCAACCCCCATTATCTGGTATTATTAAAGGCGCCGCAGACAGAGAGGACGAATACATATGCATCCGTGGGCTCTGTATAATACCTCACCAACCCATTATCTGGTATTATTACAGGAGCCTCAGAGAGGGGACGGATAAATATGCATCCGGGAGCTCTGTATAATACCTCACCAACCTATTATTATCTGGTATTATTAGAGCCGTCTGAGAGAGAGAGGACGGATATATATGCATCCGGGAGCTCTGTATAATACCTCACCAACCCATTATCTGGTATTATTAGAGCCGCCTCAGGGAGATAGGACGGATATATATACATCCGGTATACATCCGGGAGCTCATTCTACTCTTACTATTACATTGACTCTGGAAGAAATCGCTATCAGCTGAGCTACCTCGGCCCCTCATATCAAAATATAAAATAGTTGCCGCTTTGTCCGTCCGTCTGTCCGTCCGTCGGGATATCTTGTCCTGAGCATACCTACTTATGGGACTGCACTACAACTTCAAACAATGATAGAGGACAATGAGAGGACGTGCAATGCATAACCGTTATAGTCTACCTTCATTCAAATTAGGGTTACTACCCATTGTAATTTTGTACTTATTGTCTTGTCCGGAGCGGAGCATAACTCAGAAACTACTTATGGGACTGCAGTGAAACTTCATTAAATGATAGGGGACAATTAGCGGTAGTGCACATCTTGAGACGCATAGCACTACCTTTATTCAAGATATAGTTATCTTCTGTGTAGTGTTATACTAACGTCATATTCTTGCCAGGAGCATAACTCAAAAACTACTAACGGGACTGCAATGAAACTGAACACAATCATGGAGGGCAGTGGGTGGAAGCGCAGAGCACAATAACTATAACTATTGCCCTTCAATTGTATTCTTATAATTTGTGTTCGGGGCATCACTAAAAAAAATGATATAACTCCGTTCAAACAAATATGTTATGAGTATGCTTGCAGACGATATTAATTACGTCATACATTATTAAACTTAACTATTGCATAATATTAATCTGAGTACGCATTATTTTGTTTCAGAAACCGCATTACGACAACATAACAACAAGTCATCTTTAAATAAACATGGATACAGAGCAGTTGCCGTTCCAGTGCACTGTGTGCAGTAAACGATTTACCCAGTCAGGCAATCTTAACAGTCATATACGCATACATACAGGCGAGACACCATATAAGTGTAACGTGTGCAGTAAAGGATTTACCTTCTCCAGCAATCTTAAAAGTCATATGCGCATACATACAGGTGAGAAACCATATAAGTGTAGCGTTTGCAGTAAAGGATTTACACAGCCAGGCGTTCTTAAAAAACACATGCACATACATACAGGCGAGACACCATATACGTGTAGCGTGTGCAGTAAAGGATTTACACAGTCATGCGATCTTAACAAGCATATGCGCATACATACTGGGGAGAAACCATATAAGTGTAGCGTGTGCAGTAAAGGATTTGCCGAGTCAGGCAATCTTAACAGTCATATGCGCATACATACAGGTGAGACACCATATAAGTGTGGCGTGTGCAATAAAGGATTTATCACGTCAGGTCATCTTAACAAGCATATGCGCATACATACTGGGGAGAAACCATATAAGTGTAGCGTGTGCAGTAAAGGATTTGCCGAGTCAGGCAATCTTAACAGGCATATGCACATGCATACAGGTGAGACACCATATATGTGTAGCGTGTGCAGTAAAGGATTTACACAGTCAAGCGATCTTAACAAGCATATGCGCATACATACTGGGGAGAAACCATATAAGTGTAGCGTGTGCAGTAAAGGATTTGCCGAGTCAGGCAATCTTAACAGGCATATGCACATGCATACAGGTGAGACACCATATATGTGTAGCGTGTGCAGTAAAGGATTTACACAGTCAAGCGATCTTAACAAGCATATGCGCATACATACTGGGGAGAAACCATATAAGTGTAGCGTGTGCAGTAAAGGATTTGCCGAGTCAGGCAATCTTAACAGTCATATGCGCATACATACAGGTGAGACACCATATAAGTGTGGCGTATGCAATAAAGGATTTACACGGTCATGCGATCTTGACAAGCATATGCGCATACATACAGGCGAGAAACCATATAAGTGTAGCGTTTGCAGTAAAGGATTTACAAAGACAGGTAATCTTAACAGGCATATTCGCATTCATGCAGGCGAGAAACTATAAGTGTAGCGTGTGCAGTAAAGGATTTACCCAGTCAGGCAATCTTAACAGATATATGCCCATACATACAGGCGGGAAACCATATAAGTGTAGCGTGTGCAGTAAAGGATTTACAAAGACAGGTAATCTTAACAGGCATATTCGCATACATGCAGGCGAGAAACCATAAGTGTAGCGTGTGCAGTAAAGGATTTACCAAGACAGGTAATCTTAACAGTCATATGCATATACATACTGGAGAAACATCATATACAAACAGGGCTCGAACTTAACTTTTTTTCCCACTGGCAAATATTTGCCAGTGACCATATTTTCTACTGGCAAAACCAATCTTTCACTGGCAGTTTTGTTCAGTTACAATTAATACAAATTAAGGTTATATTATGTTAATTTGGTAAGTAACTATATTATAGAATTGAAATTATAATGATTGAATTGACTACAATTCCTCTTGAACTATTACTTTTATTTCAAACAATCATTCAAATAAAATTTCTTGAAAGACAGTTTGTGTTTGTCTTTTGTGTTTGTAGTAATCATTACATGTTAAACAAGATCAACACTTTATAAAGTTTAGCTATAATCTGTTCAGTATTACTATACTACTTTACATCAGAAAGCTGATATGAGAACTTTATAGTAAGGAGCTGCAGTGTCTGTCTGTATTAAGGAAATTTAAATATAATACAAGTGTCATCTGAATGATTAACTATCAATTATCTCATATACCTGAAAGTTTGTTTAAAAGTAACAAAAAATGTAAACTGAAAGAGTCATTTAGAATAATAAGTGTTGAAAGAACAGTTTTATTCAGGTATTTTACTGTTACACAGTCTGATTTGTGAAATGTACACTTGATTTGCAGCCAACTAGGACACAGTCACTATTTAGTATTCACTGACTCAGTGAGTGCCTTGGACCAAGTGGCAAGGTGTTGGGCCTTTTCTGTCTTTGGCCAGACAGCCACCACCTCCTGACTGCTAGTTTTGGATTGAATTCATTCAGTTTGGGACCCATCAGAGCAATTCTGAGAAGCTGATCCAGTGTGTTTGGGTTCAGACCACATCTCCAGTCAGATTTGATCCTTTTCATAGTTGAAAATGACCTCTCACATGAGGCATTGCTCAGAGGAAACATGTTGGTCAGGTGGATGATCTTCAGGATGTTAGCATAATCCCCTCTGTCAGCGTCCTCCTGGCTGACTCTCTGCCATGTTGCTAGGGGATGTACTGTTTTGAAGTGACGGTTTCTTGATATGTACACTTTCATGTCATTGAATTCAGAGTGAGCCTTCTCAAGATCACAGCCTGCATGGTTTAGCACCACTGTGAAATGTCTGCAGTATATTCACTTCATCATGCCCATATTGCAGAAGAGCTTCAGGTGTGTCTGGCCAGTTTTTGTAGTCAAATGCATGGCATGAGACAAAAAGCTCGTCTTCATGTACACTTTCAAATCTAGATTGGATACAATCAATCACTGCTTGTACAGTTCGCTGTCGCTCATTCTCATTGCTTTGGAACACATTATCTGGAGGGACTGGACAGTTGAGAAGTGTGTGCTCTTTGTACTGGTTACCCTGCAGTTCATTCTCGAATAATCTCAGGTATTCACCTTTGTTGTCAAACATGGCCCTTTAATAGGTTAACATTTGCACTTTGTAGTTTTGTGACAGCACTTGACACAATGAGGTCTTCTCTCTGGAATAACAGTGATATTTTTGAAACTTCATTCAAAATGTCCTTCAGGAAATGCAAGAACCAAACAAACTTGTACTGCATCACCTTTCTGAGTATGCCTTTAACCTTTTGTCTGTCTTCAGCTCTGTTGCTATTGTCTTCACTGTAGTTCATCAGTTGAATGATGATTGTCTTCCAACTTTTAACCATCTTTGATGCGGCTCTCAACTTATGATCCACCCATCTAGTGCCGTTCGCTTTCTCAGGTTTAAGGAACATTTCCTCAAGTATTGCAGCTATCTCCTCTGCTTCTCTGTTCCTCTTAGCAGATCCTTTGTAAAAGTAATAGATTGATGTCAGTACATCAGTCACAGTATCCATGTATGTTCCCTTGAAGCAGTCTTTTACGGCCAATTCAAGCCTATGGGCAAAGCAGTGAACAGGAATAATCCAATCTGCCTGGCCAGCATCTTTAAGTAATTTGATTACACCTTTCCTTTTCCCCATCATTACGCTGGCTCCATCAGAGCAAAAGCCTACCATCTTCTGTTTATACTCACGCATGTCATAATCAGCAAATGCCTTGTCTATGGCTGCTAAAATACCCTCTGCTTTTGTGTTCTCGGGCTCCTCTAATTTTAGAAACTTAACCTTTGGGTAATAATCGTCTAGCACCCTAACCATGATCAATTCTTTTTCTTTTTCTGACCTGTCAGTGGATCCATCACTATACACACTAATGAATTCAGATTTGTGCAAACAACTCTTCAACTCATCAAATATACTGCCTGATATCTGACTGATGAATTCTGCTGCTGCTTTGTCATTTTGATACGTTTCTCCCAAAGACAAACCATTCAAAGTCTGCAACTCAAGCAAACCAGCAAAATCTGTGAAGGGCCTTTCTGCCTTGGCTACATAATATGCTGTTCTAAAAATCTTGTCCATTTTGATCAATGTGTTTTCATCCATTTTTTGGAATCCCTCTTCAAGGGGCGATGGCTTGTTTTGTGCTGCTTTTTCTCTGGCAGACTTGATACCCAGAGCCCGCTCGTGACAAACTGATGACCTGTGGTATCCTACGGATTCTTTTTTAACATGGAAACATCCGGTCACAAACTGAAAGAAAAAGTTCAACTTGTTTGTATAAATACATTTACCACATAGAGCCTTCAGGGAAATGGCCTAGGCAACCAGTATAAAACCAAAACAACCTGCGAGTAACTCGCAGGCTGTTTAGGTTTCATGCTGTTTGCTTCTCATCAGTATCTTAGGAATGAGAAGAAAGCATTAGAAACTTGAAAATGCCAAGAAAAGTTTTCAATTTAATCTGCCCTTCTAAGGGACTATCAAATTCAATGCATGAAATTCAAAAGGCGTTTCTATGAGATAAATGGTTAAACTAAGCAAGAATATATTTCAAATTTAAAATACAAAGTTTGAAAATAATTAGGAATTTCTGTCATTTGATCAGGGTCCAAACTGTTTCACTTTTTTTTTCTTTTTTTTTATTTGTTTTTCAAATGTATGTAGAGCAATTATTAATTGAAATATCATCTAATAGTCTTAGATCTAGTCAACATTAGAAATAAGCACAAACTAATTTAATTTGATAGTAGACATAGACCTAATAACTGTTAACAGAGGAATAATGAGTAGATTGCTGTTTGACTGTTAAAATTCATCATTTCTGCTGAAGTATTTAGATCTACACACATGTAGCTGATAAAATTTCAACATTTGAGAAAAAACAATGAACCATTCAAAAGATCGTAAATAAATATATAGGGCTAAGGCATGCATTCATCTAATTTTCTTAATGAAATTTTACCATATCTTACCGATGATGTACGATCTACGGCGAATTCTCGACATACAGTGCACCATATTTCAACGACACTGTCTTGTTCAATTCTATGGCCAAGTGTAATGTTTAATTCTTTTTGCCATTTTGTTACTGTTTTTAGCGATGCAGTTGATTTGTATAGTTTTGTCTTTATGTTTTGATCAGACTTTTCTTCACCTGCCGACTTCGCCGATTTTGCTTCTGACTCAGTCACGTTGTCAGACTGCTCTACCTCAGACTGTAAAGCCTCATCTGCCTTTCGCTTACTCGTAGAGCAGCTTGGTTTATTAAAAAAATCACTGATTTTTTTCGACATTTTATCAACACTCAGCTTCCCTGACGACAATAATCTGGTTCTCGTTTGCACTGACTGGTATATACAATTCGTATGTATGAAGCCGGGACCGAAGCTACATGCTACTGCGCAGCCGCACAGCGCAGGCTTTCCCGAAGATATAAATAGCCGAGAGACGAACAGACAGAAAGAAGCCGGGACCGAGGCTACATACTACTGCGCAGGCTTTCCCAAAGATATAAATAGCCGAGAGACGAACAGACAGAAAGAAAATGAAAGTGTTATTTACCTGTAGGATTATGGAGTTCCGACTTGCTGCATGTGTTTGTGCATTTTACTATCATTTTTAAAATGGATATACGAAAATATGCACTCGCATTTTTTTTCGTGTACCTAAAATTTCAGCTCGCATTTTCCAAAGTCCGCTCGCATTTCGCGAGTATTCGAGCGTTAAGTTCGAGCCCTGTACAAACTCTTTCATATTCATAATTTTGCATTGCAGAGATGTTGAGATTTTATTTTATTTTCAGTAGGTGATAAAACTTGTGTTACTCGGTTTTTATCCTTAGGTTCTATAGTAAAATAGAAGTCTTTGGCAGAGTAAAAAGATGATAATTTTGAAGATTTTGATTTTAAAAGATACATATATTGAATCAATTTGCATGAATGTGCTTGAAATATGCAGTGTTTTAAAAGAATCACACAGTAGATACCTTAATTTTAACAGTAAATTTGGTTGAACATCAATGATACGTTAGATGTTGTGATCACTAGAGATACTGAGAGCATAGTTTCTAATGTAGAAGTTACTGATCCCGGCCTGTCTGATAATTCTGGAAAAGTAGCGCGTGACCATCTCGCAGTGACTTTTAGTGTTAAAGCGGCAAGACCTGCCCCTGTCAGCAAGACTGTATCTTTCAGACAAATTCGCTCTATAAACATTGATTCCTTTAAAACCGATATCGAAACATCAGAAACTCTACACGATGCTTTAAAATGCACAGACCTTGATGATCTCGTCAATGTGTACACGAATGAACTGTCAGCACTTATCAACAAGCATGCTCCGTTACGTACAAAGACGATTATTCTCAGGCCATCTTGTCCTTGGTTTAATGAGGAATTACATGACGCTAAACACCGGAAACGTAAGCTGGAACGACAATGGCGTAAAACCAAACTAACAGTTCACCACGAAATCTACAGAAACCAATGTGCAAAGGTTAATAAACTACTTAAACAAGCTAGAGTCAGTTATTACTCTGACAAAATAGAATCCTGTGGACATGACCAAAAAAGTATCTTTAAGGTAACCAAACATCTGTTAGGCGCTTCAAATGATATCATACTACCCTCCAACAATTCATCTAAGAAACTGGCACAGGATTTCAGTGACTTTTTCATAAACAAAATAGAAACCATTAGATGCGATTTATCTTCAGGAAATCATTCTGGTTCCAATTCCATGAATATTGACTCGGTTCAGGTACCACTAGAAAATCATCTGACATATTTTACTCCTGCTACATCCAAGGTAGTTGAACGAATAATCCTACAATCTCCGAATAAATCGTGTGAATTAGATCCAATACCAACATGGTTGTTGAAATCATGTCTTGATGAACTTTTACCTGTTCTGACGAAGATCATCAACTCATCTCTACACTCGGCATACGTACCAAAGACATTTAAAAGTTCACGTATAAGACCTCTATTAAAAAAGCCAACCCTTGATCAAAACACTCTTAAAAACTACAGACCTGTGTCCAATCTCCCATTTATCTCAAAGGTGTTAGAGAAGGTAGTCGACAAACGTTTGGAACAGCATTTGTCCCTTAACGATCTTCACGAGAAACATCAGTCGGCGTACAGAAAGTGTCACTCTACCGAAACTGCTTTACTCAAAGTCCAGAGTGACATTCTCCAGTCTTTAGACCAGAACAAGGTTACTATCTTAGTATTACTGGATCTCTCTGCTGCATTTGACACCATCGATCATAGCACACTACTCGATCGCCTTGAACATGAATTTGGAATAGCCGGTAAGCCACTTGCATGTATGACATCCTATCTAAGTGATCGTTATCAAACTGTGTGCATTGACGGCGAACTATCCAATCCAGTGCTTATGAAATACAGTGTACCACAAGGATCGGTCTTGGGGCCCAAAAACTATATCATGTACACCAAACCTGTAGGGGCAATTTGTAGAAACCATGGACTAAATCATCATTTCTATGCTGATGACTCTCAGCTATACTTATCATTTGAACCATTAGACAAAATGTATCAAGTTGAAGTTATACGGCGAGTTGAAGCCTGTCTCAATGATATTATCTCCTGGATGCACCACAATATGCTAAAACTAAATGCAGACAAAACAGAACTTATATTGTTTTGCTCCAAGCGCAATGTGGAGTGTATATCTGACATATCTATTAAAGTTGGAGACTCTGAGATAAAACCATCATCATGTGTTAGAAATCTGGGAGCATTTCTCGATTCCAAAATGGACATGGAACAACAGGTGAATGCTGTTTGTAGGTCGTGTTACGCCCAGTTACGACAAATAGGTCACATTAGACAATATCTAACCATTGATGCGACCAAAACCCTTGTAAATTCCCTTGTTACATCCAGACTTGACTATTGTAACTCCCTGCTTAGCGGTCTACCTAAGACAATTTTGAACAAACTTCAAACAGTTCAAAATACAGCAGCTCGTATCATTACTAGGAAATCTCGTTTCGACCACATCACACCAGTGTTAAAGGAGCTTCACTGGCTCCCAGTGCAATACCGGATTGACTTTAAAATATTGAGTCATATCTATAAAGCCTTAAATGACCAATCTCCAAGCTACATCACAAACATGTTAAAGGTGTATAGACCACAGCGTGATTTAAGATCCCAAAGTGACACTCTGACTCTTGTAGTACCAAGATCTCGTACAGTTACATACGGTGACCGTAGCTTTGCAACTGCTGCTCCAAAGATGTGGAACGCGCTTCCAGTGGGAATCCGGAATTCCAACACACTTGACTCTTTTAAGAGATCACTGAAAACTCATTTCTTTTTAATGATATATAGTGGCTGATGTGCATTTTAAGCTGGACTATTTCATAAATGATAACCAATGTTTTATCATCTTATTATGACAGTACTATTTTTTTAAACACGGATTTTAATTTTAGTCAGTATAATAATAATGTCTTAACTTTATCTTAGCAATATAATCTATATGTTGTTTTATATTTTACCACTTAATATCTTCATATCTTAGAGTTAATACATGTATTGTTCTTTTTTTTAGTTTTGACTGTATGTGAATGTATTATTGTTTTACTTGTAAAGCACTTTTGAACGTATGTTAAATATGAAAAGAGTGCTATATAAATATGGTATAATAATAATAATAATAATGATAAAGACCGAGTTTATCGCCTACCAGAATGTATTGGTTAGTTCTTATTTCTGGTCACTGATTGATCAGTTTTTTTCATGATGCTCTATCAAAATTATGAATACGCGCAATATTTTGTGAGATGAGGTAACCTGTACAGCAACAATGTCCATTGTTCATACATACGTGACAAACTATGGGATTGAACTGCCACCCCGATACATGTAAAATACCCTGTGTGGGAACCAGACATACTATTTGTATATACAACCCGATACTAAATGATAGTATAGACTATTAGTCACTTGTGGAAGTAGGCTGGTACGTGAGATGTCGGAAACTGTAATTTACTCAAAGTAAAATCCAGAAACTTCCATTCTGACGACTGATATACACAGTGTTGGAAACATATGATGTATTTAGTGTAAATCCGGATTTATATATCATACCGGTGCACGTATTCATAAAGCAACTTAAGTGGAAAATATTACTTAAGTCAAAGTTTAATATTTTTACATATTTTTAAATAGCCTTATTAACCTATCAGTGACACTACAAACCATCGATTTTAAGATACATATTTCGCTGTAGTTTTTTTTTATCCATAACCTTATTAACTATATTTAGAAAACATTTTAAATCGATAGAAAAACGTGTTTAAAAAATTGATAAAATTGCACTTAAGATATTGGTAAGAAGATTTACGATTATGGACACTGGAGATGACAATACTGAGATGGTAGTTTCTATGCTGATAATATAAAAGGTACAATGCTTGACGTATGTTATCCAGCCAGTCTCGTGATCTTCCATCCCGAATGAATGACACGTACTCGGTGTGGAATACCCGTTTGATTATTCAGTAAGTTATCCAGCCAGTCTCGTGACCTTCCATCTGGAATGAATGACGCGTAGTCGGTGTGGAATACCTGTTTGATTATTCAGTATGTTATCCAGCCAGTCTCGTGACCTTCCATCTGGAATGAATGACGCGTACTCGGTGTGGAATACCTGTTTGATTATTCAGTATGTTATGCACCCAGTCTCGTGATATTCCATCTGAAATAAATGACGCGTACTCGGTGTGGAATACATGTTTGATTATTCAGTATGTTGTGCAGCCAGTCTCGTGATCTTCCATCTGGAATGAATGACGCAGACACGGTGTGGAATACCTGTTTGATTATTCAGTATGTTACCCACTCTCGTGATCTTCCATCTGGAATGAATGACGCGTACTCGGTGAGGAATACCTGTTTGATTATTCAGTATGTTATGCAGCCAGTCTCGTGATCTTCCATCTGGAATGAATGACGCGTACTCGGTATGGAATTCCTGTTTGATTTTTCAGTATGTTATGAAGCCAGTCTCGCGAGCTTCCACCTGGAATGAATGACGCGTACTCGGTTTGGAATACCTGTTTGATTTTTCAGTATGTTATGCAGCCAGTCTTGCGAGCTTCCACCTGGAATGAATGACACGTACTCGGTGTGGAATACATGTTTGATTATTCAGTATGTTATGCAGCCAGTCTCTTGACCTTCCATCTGGAATGAATGACGCATACTCTGTGTGGAATACATGTTTGATTATTCAGTATGTTGTGCAGCCAGTCTCATGACCGTCCATCTGGATTGACTGACACGTACTCGGTGTGGAATACCTGTTTGATTATTCAGTATGTTGTGCAGCCAGTCTCGTGATCTTCCATCTGGAATGAATGACGCAAACTCGGTGTGGAATACCTGTTTGATTATTCAGTATGTTATCATGGTTATGCAGCCAGTCTCGTGATCTTCCGTCTGGAATGAATGACGCGTACTCGGTTGGAATACCTGTTTGATTATTCAGTATGTTATGCAGCCGTCTCGTGACCTTCCATCTGGAATGAATGACGCGTACTCAGTGAGGAATACCTGTTTGAATATCAGTATGTTTTGCACCCAGTCTCGTGATCTTCCATCTAGAATGAATGGCGCGTACTCGGTGTGGAATACCTGTTTGATTATTCAGTATGTTATGCAGCCAGTCTCGTGACCTTCCATCTGGAATGAATGACGCGTACTTTGTATGGAATAACTGTTTGATTATTCATTATGTTATGCACCCAGTTTCGTGATCTTTCATCTGGAATGAATGACGCATACTCGGTGTGGAATACCTGTTTGATTATTCAGTATGTTATGGAGCCAGTCTCGCGACGTTCCAGTTGGAATGAATTACGCGTACTTTGTATGGAATACCTGTTTGATTATTCAGTATGTTATGTACCCAGTTTCGTGATCTTCCATCTGGAATTAATGACGCGTACTCGGTGTGGAATACCTGTTTGATTATTCAGTATGTTATGAAGCCAGTCTCGTGACCTTCCATCAGGAATGAATGACGCGTACTTTGTATGGAATACTTGTTTGATTATTCAGTATGTTATGCACCCAGTTTCGTGATCTTACATCTGGAATGAATGACGCATACTCGGTGTGGAATACCTGTTTGATTATTCAGTATCTTATGCACCCAGTCTCGTGATCTTCCATCTGGAATGAATGACGCGTACTCGGTGTGGAATACCTGTTTCAGTATTAAGTATGTTATGCAGCCAGTCTCATGACCGTCCATCTGGAATGAATGACACGTACTCGGTGTGGAATACCTGTTTGATTATTCAGTATGTTATGCAGCCAGTCTCGTGACCTTCCATCAGGAATGAATGACGCGTACTTTGTATGAAATATCTGTTTGATTATTCAGTATGTTATGCACCCAGTCTCGTGATCTTCAATGAATGACGCGAACTCGGTGTGGAATACCTGTTTGATTATTCAGTATGTTATGCAGCCAGTCTCGTGATCTTCCATTTGGAATGAATGACGCGTACTCGGTGTGGAATACCGGTTTGATTATTCAGTATCTTATGCACCCAGTCCCGTGATCTTCCATCTGGAATGAATGACACCTGTTTGATTATTCAGTATGTTATGCAGCCAGTCTCGTGATCTTCCATCTGGAATGAATGACACCTGTTTGATAATTCAGTATGTTATGCAGCCAGTCTCGTGAGCTTTCATCTGGAATGAATGAGGCGTACTCTGTGTGGAATACCTGTTTGATTATTCAGTTTGTTATGCACCCAGTCTCGTGATCTTCCATCTGGAATGAATGTCACGTACTCGGTGTGGAATACCTGTTTGATTATTCAGTATGTTATGCATTCAGTCTCGTGATTTTCCATCTGGAATGAATGACACCTGTTTGATTATTCAGTATATGTTATCCAGCCAGTCTCGTGACCGTTCATCTGGAATGAATGACGCGTACTCGGTGTTGAATACCTGTTTGATTATTTAGCATGTACCGTTCACTATACATATATAATATTTATTTGCACGTGTATTATATATTAGTAATACATTTATAGAGATGTACTTCGTAAATATATATGATCAAGGTAATATGTCTTAAGACTCGTATATTCGAGGAATCAACGGGACATGCAAGCTAACGAGTGACAAAACAGATAGACAATGGTAAATATAGATGGACAATGGTAAAAGACAGGGGTAAAAATATAGATGGACAATGGTAAAAACATAGATAGATAATGGTAAAAACCTAGATAGACAATGTTAAAAACATGGTTAGACAATGCCAAAAGCCTAGACAGACAATGCTAAAAAGATAGATAAACAATGGTAAAAACAAACACAGTGCTAAATAATTAGATAGACAATGGTAAAAACATAGACGGGCAATGGTCAAAACATAGACGGACAATGGTAAAAACATTGACAGACAATTGTAAAAACATTGACAGACAATGGTAAAAACATGGTAGACATCGGTAAAAACATAGATAGACAATGGTAAAATATAAACAAAAAATGGTAAAAACATAGATAGACAGTAGTAAAACATAGACATAGTATGGTAAAAACATAGATGGACAAAGGTAAAAATATAGACGGACAATGGTAAAATATAGACAATGGTAAAAACATTGATAGACAGTGGTGAAAACATAGACACACAATGGTAAAACATAGATAGACAATGGTAAAAAATAGGCAGACAATGGTAAAAATATAGGTTGACAATGGTAAAACCATAGACAGACAATGGAAAAAAACATAGATGGACAATGGTAAAAACATAGATAGACAATGGTAATAACATAGATAGACAATGGTAAAAACATAGACAAACATTGGTAAAAACATTGACAAACAATGGTAAAAACATAGTAGTGAGAGAATGGTATAAAACATGGATAAACGATAGTAAAAACATAGATAAACAATGGTAAAAACATAGACAATTGTTAAAACATAAACAGGTAATGGTAAAAACATTGATAGACAATGGTGAAAACATAGACACACAATGGTAAAAACATAGATAGACCATGGTAAAAAATAGGCAGAAAAATGGTAAAAACATAGATAGACAATGGTAAAAACACAATGGTAAAAGCATAGAAAGACAATGATAAAAACATAGACAAACAATGGTAAAAACATTGACAGACAATGGTAAAAACATATTAGTGAGAGAATGGTATAAATCATAGATAAACAATGGTAAAAACGTAGATAAACAATGGTAAAAACATAGTAGTGAGAGAATGGTATAAAACATAGATAAACGTAGGTAAAAACGTAGATAAACAATGGTAAAAACATAGTAGTGAGAGAATGGTATAAAACATAGATAAACAATGGTAAAAACGTAGATAAACAATGTTAATAGATAAACAATGGTAAAAACGTAGATAATAAAAACATAGATAAACAATGGTAAAAACGTAGATAAACAATGGTAAAAACATAGATAAACAATGGTAAAAACGTAGATAAACAATGTTAATAGATAAACAATGGTAAAAACGTAGATAATAAAAACATAGATAAACAATGGTAAAAACGTAGATAAACAATGGTAAAAACATAGATAAACAATGGTAAAAACGTAGATAAACAATGGTAAAAACGTAGATAAACAATGGTAAAAACGTAGATAATAAAAACATAGATAAACAATGGTAAAAACGTAGATAAACAATGGTAAAAACATAGATAAACAATGGTAAAAACGTAGATAAACAATGGTAAAAACATAGATAAACAATGGTAAACACGTAGATAAACAATGGTAAAAATGTAGATAAACAATGGTAAAAACATAGGTAAACAATGGTAAAAACGTAGATAAACAATGGTAAAAAAATAGATAAACAATGGTAAAAGCATTAAAGCCAATGATAAAAACATAGATAGGCAATGGTAATAAATACACAGACAATGGTAAAAAATACGCAGACTGTGGTAAAAACATAGGTTGACAATGCTAAAAACATAGGTTGACAATGGTAAAAACATAGACAGATAATGGTAAAAAGATTGACAGACCATGATAAAAACATTTACAGAGAATGGTAAAAGTAAAAACATAGTAGACAGACAATGGTAAAAATATAGACAGACAATGGTAAAAAGCATAAACAGACAATGGTAAAAACATTTACAGACAATGGTAAAAGTAAAAACATAGATGGACAATGGTAAAAGCATAGACAGACAATGGTAAAAACATTGACAGACAATGGCAAAAACAAAGACAGACAATGGTACCAATGGTAAAAACATAGATGGACAATGGTAAAAGCATAGATAGACAATGGTAAAACATTGACAGACAATGGCAAAAACATTGACAGACATGGTAAAAGTAAATACATAGTAGACAGACAATGATAAAATCATAGATAAACAATGGGTAAAACATAGACATATAATTGTAAAACATAAATAATGGTAAAAACATAGACAGACAGTGGTAAAACCATAGGTAGACAATGGTAATAACAGACATACAATGGTAATAACATAAACATATATAATGGTAAAACAGCCGATGATAAAAACATAGACAGACAATTATAAAAACATAGATAGACAATAGTAAAAGCATCGATAGACAATGATTAAACATAGATAATGGTAAAAACATAGACAGACAATGGTGAAAACATAAACGAACAATGTTAAAACCATTGACAGTCGATTGTAAAAACATAGACAGACAAATGTAAAAGCAAGGATGGACAATGGTAAAAACATTGACAGACAATATTAAAAACAAGGATGTACAATAGTAAAAACATAATTAGACAAAAGTAAAAATATAGACAAACAATGGTAAAACTTTGACAGACAATGGTAAAAATATAGTAGTGAGAGAATGGTAAAAACATAGATAAACAATGGTAAAACATAGATATACAATAGTAAAAACATAGTAGTGAGAGAATGGTAAAAAGATAGATTAACAGTGGTTAAAACAGAGACAATGGTAAAAACATAGATGAACAATGGTAAAAACATAGATATAGAATGGTAAAACATGGATAATGGTTAAAACATAGATAGACAATGGTCAAAACATAAATAGGCAATGGTAAAAAGATAGATAGACAATGGTAAAAACACAGATAGACAATGTTAAAAACAGCCACACAATGGTAAAAAAAATAGACGGACAATGTTGAAAACATTGACAGCCGATGGTAAAACATATTAGACAGACAATGGTAAAAATATAGATGGACAATGGTAAAAACATAAATAAACAATGGTAAAAATATAGACAGACAATGCTAAAAACATGGATAAACAATGATACAATCATAGACAGACAATGGCAAAAACATATATAGACAATGGTAAAAACATAGACTATGTTAAAAACATTGATAGACTATGGTAAAAACATAGACAGACAATGTTAAAACATTGACAGACGATGGTGAAAACATAGTAGACAGGCAATGGTAAAAACATAGATAGACAATGATCAAAACATAGACAATGGTAAAAACATTGATAGACTAAGGTAAAAACGTAGACAGACAATGATAAAAACATTGACAAACGATGGTAGAAACATAGTAGACAGACAATGGTAAAAACAAATAAAAGAAAATGGTAAAAAACATAGATTGAGAATGGTAAAACATAGATAATGGTAAAAACATATACAGACTATGGTCAAAACATAAACAGACAATGGTAAAAACATAAATAGACAATGGTAAAAATCATAGACAGACAATGGTAAAAACATAGAAAGACCACGGTAAAAATAGACGATGGTAAAAACATTGACGGAAAATGGTTAAAAAAAAGGATAGACAATGATAAAAACATAGATAGACAATGGTAAAACATAGACAATAGTAAAAACATTGATAGACTATGGTAAAAACATAGACAGACAATGGTAAAAACATTGACAGACGATGTTAAAAACATAGTAGAAAGACAATGGTAAAAACATAGACAATGGTGAAAACATAGACAATGGTAAGAACATTGATGAGTATGGTAAAAACATAAATAGACAATGGTAAAAACATAAATTGACAATGATAAAAACATAGACAGACAATGGTAAAAACATAGATAGACAACGGTAAAAATAGACAATGGTAAAAATAGACAATGTTAAAAAAACATAAACGGACAATGGTAAAAACAGAGATAGACAATGGTAAAAACATAGACATAAAATGGTAAAACCATAGACAGACAATTGTAAAAACATGTACAGACAATGGTAAAACATTGATAGACAATGGTAAAAACATAGATAAACAATGGTAAAAACATAAACAGACAAACATAGATGGACAATGGTAAAAACATAGATGAACAATGGTAAAAACATAGATAGACAATATACATTGATGGCAATGATAGAAACATAGATGGACAATGGTAAAAACATAGAAGGACAATGGTAAAAACATAGATGGACAATGGTAAAGACATATATGGACACTGGTAAAAACACAGATGGACAATGCTAAAAACTTGGATTGACAATGGTAAAAACATAAGTAGAGAATGGTTAAAACATAAATAGACAATAGACATTGATGTACAAAGGTAGAAACATAATGGACAATGGTAAAAACATAGATGGACAATGGTAAAAACATAGATGGACAATGGTAAAAACATAGATAGACAATGGTAAAACATAGATGGACAATGGTAAAAACATAGATGGACAATGCTAAAACCATTGATGGATAATGCTAAAAACATAGATAGACAATGGTAGTAAATAATCGAAACTGCTTATTCCAAACGTGTGTTAGTTTAATTACTGTGTGTTCTTAAGACACATTTATCGAATAACTTGCAGTGTGGGAGTCTTAGAAGGCATGATAATATTTATCATAATACACTAGTGTAATAAATATTTATGCAAATGAAGGCCGATTTCTAGTTCGGTCTTTTCCGTGTAGCTCGGTGTACACCAGAATAACGGCAATCGACGAGGTAGTTCCGTTGTTCAATGTTGTACGGAGAAAACAGAGTCAGCATATGACGGCATCGACGTCATCATACAGACATACGACGTTATCATACGGCAGTTATATATATAGAGGAACTTACATAAGTACTCATTCATTATTGAATTTATTAAACGAGTTGGCAAGAGCCTCGAATTATATCATTTTTTCTAACGAGTTTAATACATTCAATAATGAATTAGAACGAATGTTAGATTCTAATTCTATTTATTACATAACTTATTACGTCACATTACGTCCGAAAATGTACATTAACGTGACGTCCATGACGTCATTAACGTTATGTTTTACCACTAGTGGAATATCGAATATACTAAATGGTGTTACTCCCACACCGCATGTTATGGGATAAAGGCAACTACATATGAGGCGTTTTTGGAGTTCATTTATACTGTAAAAGGTTATGAATGCGTTTCCGGTTCATGTTTTCTAAGTGTCATTTTTCCTTCCAATTTGAGGTACTGCTTAATAATTATTTGTTTATATTTTCGAATTGTTGCTTTATAATAAATTGTCGGCAATTTCGTTTTCATTAAAGTTTTACATTAAAGTCAAATTCCCAGAAACTAAAAGCGTTCAAACTCCACGCACGCTTACAGCTCCATGACAGCAGTATGTTCCTACCTATAAATGGCCACGACCTACTTCTCGTACTTTGTTAAGTTACATTCATGTTTTACATTCAAGTTTCGGATTATTGTCGCAGACACCAACAGCCATACAGATATAGAACTACACACATCTCTCTGATAGCAGCATGCCCTACCGGCAGAAGTACAATGCGAATGACCTGACATCTGGTTATGTTTTTTGGTTAAGTTCGCCACTTCTTTATCATTTTATTGCTCCGAGAATAGATTAGACGACATCGGGGTTAGCCTAGTCTGAATCCGGGCTAGTCTCTCTTTCAAAAATGGTTGCCGTCGGGCTAGCCTAAACAAATCTCGGGACAATCAAACTTTTAAAACTAAAATCCAAGAATGTATTTTATATAGTTTGAAAATAGCATAACACATTAGCAATACATAATGATGTAACTGTGTTGTTCGATGTGTTTAAGTGTACGACTGTATACACGATGTTGTGTCTGTAAATATTTGACAGTTCAGTATGTTGTAACATGTGTTAAGTAAATAGTATATTTCGTTCTAAATAGCCTTCAAATAAAATATGTTTACCAAATATATTTAGTTTTTGTATATATAAATCCTTTCAGTGATCGTGATTATCGGAAACCAGTATGCGCATGTGTAGCACTACGGGATCGTATGACATGCAGGGTACATTTAATACATGGTCCGGACTTCGCCTTGTGAGTTCCATAATGTATTGGTACATATAAAACAGTCCGAACAATTACAAATTCATAATACGCTATGAACATCCTGTTACTATATATGAACATCCTGTTACTATAACTACTGCAATTCACATATATACATTCCGTTTCGTATAGTGGCATTTAGTACTTCCATTTGTTAATTACTTAACTAGTCCCTATTATTAAATGTCTGAGGTTCACAAAGTATAATAGTATTTAGAAACGTTCAAATGTCCAAATCCTCAAATTAGTATGTAACGCTGAACAACTGCCCTACTATACTAGCTTCCATAGTATAGTTAAACTTATCCATCACCCTGTCTTAGACTTCGGGGATCCATCTTGTGGATACAAGACCGATTGACTATTTAAACTGACTCTCCGGTTACATTGAACTTAATGTAACCGCACATACTAACGTGAAACTAGTTGGGGTTACGTTGACATTAACATAACTACACATACTAACGTGAAACTAGTTGGGGTTACGTTGACATTAACATAACTACACATACTAACGTGAAACTAGTTGCGGTTACATCGACATTAACATAACTGCACATAATAACGTGAAACCAGTTGGGGTTACGTTGACATTAACATAACTACACATACTAACGTGAAACTAGTTGGGGTTACGTTGACATTAACATAACTACACATACTAACGTGAAACTAGTTGCGGTTACATCGACATTAACATAACTGCACATAATAACGTGAAACTAGTTGCGGTTACGTTGACATTAACACAACTACACATACTAACGTGGAACTATTTGCGGTTACATCGACATTAACACAACTGCACATAATAACGTGAAACTAGTTGCAGTTACATCGACATTAACACAACTACACATACTAACATGGAACTATTTGCGGTTACATCGACATTAACACAACTGCACATAATAACGTGAAACTAGTTGCAGTTACATCGACATTATAACACAACTACACATACTAACGTGGAACTTTTTGCGGTTACATCGACATTAACACAACCGCACATAATAACGTGAAACTAGTTGCGGTTACGTTGACATTAACATTACCGCACATACAAACGTGAAACTAATTGCAGTTACGTTGACATGAACATAACTACACATTATAACGTGGAACTAGTTGCGGTTACATCAACATTAACTTTACCGCACATACTAACGTGAAACTAATTGCAGTTACGTTGACATGAACATAACTGAACATACTCACGTGAAACTAGTTGCGGTTACATCTACATTAACATAGCTGCACATACTAATGTGAAACTAGCTCACGAGGAAAACGATGATTCCTCAATACGAGTAGTTAAAACGAGGCGAGTAGGAGCGCACTTATATTCTTCGAATAGTCTAGCTAAACAAATAGGCGACGCCGCTAATTTTATCAAAATCAGTATAGTTTAACAAAACAGAAAACGAAATAACTGTAATTCACATATGTACAGCAGACTATAAATACCGCAATTGACAAAAGTACAGTATATTATAACTACCGCAATTTACATATGTACAGTATACTATAACTACCGCAATTCACATATGTACATTATACTATAACTACCGCAATTCACATATGTACAGTAGACTATAACTACCGCAATTCACATAAGTACAGTAGACTAATACTACCGTAATTGACAAAAGTACAGTATACTATAACTACCGCAATTTACATATGAACAGTATACTATAACTACCGCAATTCACATATGCACAGAAGACTATAACTACCGCAATTCACGTATGTACAGTAGACTATAACTACCGTAATTCACATATGTACAGTAGATTATAACTACTGCAATTTACGTATGTACAGTAGATTATAACTACCGCAATTCACATATGTACAGTAGACTATAACTACCGCAATTCACGTATGTACAGTAGACTATAACTACCGCAATTCACGTACGTACAGTAGACTATAACTACCGCAATTCACGTATGTACAGAAGATTATAACTACCGCAATTCACATATGTACAGTAGACTATAACTACCGCAATTCACGTATGTACAGAAGACTATAACTACCGCAATTCACGTATGTACAGAAGACTATAACTACCGCAATTCACGTATGTACAGTAGACTATAACTACCGCAATTCACGTACGTACAGTAGACTATAACTACCGCAATTAACATATGTACAGTATATTATAACTACCGCAATTCACATATGTACAGTAGACTATAACTACCGCAATTCTTATATGTACAATAGACTATAACTACCGCAGTTTACGTATGTACAGTAGACTATAACTACCGCAATTCACGTATGTATAGTAGACTATAACTACCACAATTCACGTATGTACAGTATACTATATTCATGTATGCCCAGTAGACTATAACTACCGCAATTCACGTATGTACAGTAGACTATAACTACTGCAATTCACGTATTACAGTAGACTTTACCACAATTCACGAATGTACAGTAGACTATAACTACCACAATTCACGTATGTACAGTAGACTATAACTACCGCAATTCACGTATGTACAGTATACTATAACTACCGCAATTCACGTATGTACAGTATACTATAACTACCGCAATTCACGTATGTATGTACAGTAGACTATAACTACCGCAATTCATATATGTACAATAGATTATAACTACTGCAATTCACATATGTACAGTATATTATAACCAAATGGCAAAATTTGGACACATGATTAGTTCATGTTGTGACGTCACGCTTTAAATTGAGTTCTGGTGGCACTGATAAGTACTGCAGTAGTCATGAATTATTACTATGTTTCTAAATATACCAACTTCACCAACACATTAACTAATTATAAAAACACGATTAAACACTGATATAGAAACTACTAATTAAAGAGATTGTATGTTTTTAGTTATCAGACCGAAAGTTTGTGAACCGCGACACATTCTACCTTACAGTTTACATATTACAGTTTCCGAGATTATAAGAAGGAAACTTGTATCCAGAGATAAAGCAGAAACTCGTGCCCAGAGATAAGAAGGAAGCTCGTGTCCCCGAGATAAGAAGGAAGCTCGTGCCTGGAGATAAGATGGAGATAAGATGGAAACTCGTGTCCAGAGATAAGAAGGAAGCTCGTGTCCAGAGGTAAGAAGGAAGCTCGTGTCCAGAGATAAGAAGGAAGCTCGTGTCCAGAGATAAGAAGGAAGCTCGTTTCCCGAGATAAGAAGGAAGCTCGTGTCCAGAGGTAAGAAGGAAGCTCGTGTCCAGAGATAAGAAGGAAGCTCGTGTCCAGAGATAAGAAGGAAGCTCGTTTCCCGAGATAAGAAGGAAGCTCGTGTCCGGAGATAAGAAGGAAGCTCGAGCCTAGAGATAAAAAGGAAACTCGTGTCCAGAGATAAGAAGTTCCTTATTCGTTCCTGTACGTTTAGAAGGTCAGTTTTATTGCAGAATGTGTTGTGATGGGTACTGTACAGTTAACACATAGACCTATTTATACAGTGTCAAGTTTGGTATTAGTAACCTGGGTAGGTGTTACCCTAGTGACGGTTTACACCAATTACCAATTATAATGGTCAATAACTTGCCAACTGTTCAGTTTCAAAATAAGTTATAACAAATACTTTAACCAACCCTAACAGGAGATATCCCTCAAGTTGCTTAATACACCCACAAGGATTCTGGACACGTGAGCTTGACGCAAAACTGTCACTCCAGTATACCATCCCGGAAATTCGTTTCGTTTATTTGGGGTACAATGATCACGTTTTACCTGAGAAATAAGCTAAACGCAAGAAGATGGCTTAGATAAGGTCGCTGAAGCATAAACAGATTCAAAACTTCAGTCATACATGTATTGAGGTGCTCGACCCATGGCGGAACTTTAGTACACGTTCGCTTACCATAAGTCTTGTACTTTGTGAGGAAAAGAGCTAAACGCAAATGCTTAACCTTGATTAATATAGAAATAGACGAGGTCAACAGGTCAAGGTCATGTGTGCCGGATGCTGGACCCATGGCACTCAACGGATGCAAGTTTCTTGATCACAGGTCTTGTATATGAGAAAATTAGCTAAACGCAAACAATGATAACATTGTTAAAGGTCAATAAACCATGAAATAATGGTTAAAAGGTCAAGATCATGTGTCCCAATAACACAACTTTATTTCGAGCTTGTTATCCAAGTCCTGTACCCAAAAACGTAACCTTGACTAAACCTCACTAGACATTGGGAAATAACATAACGCCATAGGCACTTCGACTCACAGTATACTTTTGATTATAAGATTATGACTACGCAAAATGGAAACACAACTGTTTCTTTTATTCAAACAGTGACCTCAAAATGGACCAGACAGGACCGCGGTGGACCAGTTGATAGTACTTTCCTCTGAGCATGTTACATATAGTTCAGTGTTTCCGTCCCCTCTCCCTGGGACGTCCCTAAATTACCCAAGATAAGGTGGTTCTATCAATCAGCTAATTCCGTTCGATATCATGAATCCATCCATCACATTTCATCTTAATAAGTTAGCTCAGCACGTTAAAGAACAATAGGAATCTATTCGATAGTAAGTGTAGGGCAAGTTCTCGGATCCATGTGTATATGTTGATGTGACGGGGGACCGAGGCTAGGCAAAACAAGCATGTCCTAAATTTATGTTCGTCCAAATTATTCCGTACAATCGGAAATCGAGTAACGTTAGCACGCCATGTGATACCTGTCGCCACCTAACCCGGGAATACACAAATAACGGTAATTAATGCTTGGTCTAGTTCATCTGCGATGCTTGCTTGTTTTCAAGATAAACGTTTGTATTTATAATCAAGAGTACAATATGGTCAAGACTAGCTCTATTAAACAATAATCAGAATTTGAGTCCAGAATTTGTCTCCATTTAGTTAAAATTTACAGATTACGATGCTGCCTGCATATTTGTCACAAAGTGAATTGTTTTTTCTACGTTTGTACGCGAGATCAGCGCGCATTAGGTTTAAAAAAATCGCGATCTCGTAAAATATCGCGCGATCGCACGTCCTCGAATAGACACTGGCATTCGTCTAGTGACATTGGAGAAGAAATGAGTGAGTTCAAGTACGCTACCCAGACATGATTTGATATTTTGTAGCGCATCCGTGCTTGAGAGGGTAAAGACGCTGCATTGGCAACCATCTCAACGCTGCGGGTTCGAATCCCACTGGGAGCTCGACTTGTAAGTGTCGATTCTTATGGACGACGGTAAGTATACAGTACGTGTCTTACATGTTCTACCCAGGAATAATTGAGTGGTCTGCTTCCACCACTCAAAAATGTTGACCGTCATACATAGCCTAAAATGTGCTGGAAAATGACGTTACCCTCCAAACAAACAAAAACGAGTTTTATTTCAATTACCCTTAAGAAAAATGTTCTTGTTTTGTCCATGTGGTAAATAGCATACTCATCTATGGGTCCTTTATTCAAGGTCATGCAGTTTTCAAATCAAATCAAATCAATTTTTTTATCATTTTTATTGCTCTAAAATCCAACAGTAGGAATATCACCAAAACACATAGACATACACAGTGAAATACAAATCATGTACAAGACAAGAAGTAAGAAAATAAGTCATATATCTCTCTCCATATGTTTCATGTCCAGTCATACGTCTTCCGAGAAAATAGCTAGGATCTTCATAGATCATAATTAGCTCTTAAAATAATGAGACGCAACCTGATTTGCCTATGTGTTTTCAATAGACCGTGTGTTGCACATTAATGTTTTTGGTGTTCATTCCAATAAGCTGTCCCACAATTTCAGATAATGAGATGAAACTGTTTCCCTGTCATTAATATATTGGGCGTGAACATCACTTAATGTCAAGGTCAAGCATCTTGTGCAATACATTGTCCCTTGTCTTTGTCCGTCTGATGAGGATGGTAAATAGAAGGTCCAAACTACCAAAGGCTATCCTGTCTGCATGTTAAATAATTATTACAATCTTTCTGACAGTAAGAGTAGGGCAGGGTTTCATGATTATTTTTTATTTATCTCTCACTGAGGTGGCTCAAATAACCATAATGTGTTGATGATTGTTTTCATTTGCATTCCAGTGTTTTTTGAATGAGTTGAGCTCGCTATGAGGCAGTGCCTTATTCATATTAACTATTGTAAAACTGCTTCTATTCAATTACTGAGAAGCATACTGAAAGTTAAATTATTAATGATTCTCGATTTATAATAAACGTATATGGTTATATTCATATCTGTATAGTCTTTCAAAAGGAAAGTTAATTCAATATGCTGAATATGAACATTACATAAACAAACTCAAATACATTAATGTGCGGGAAAGAATCACAAGACACATCATGTGTAGAGTTATTGGTTTAACACATTTTATTAATTATATGTACAACGTGTGCATATACACAATGACAACAAATAAATGATCGGAACAGAAGCACACTGCTTATTACGTTCCTTTCCTCACAAGGTTTATAATTAACATTGAAATGGTATACATGTACGTTATACATTCCTCGTTGGAATAGTGATTTAAGTCAATGACATTAAAACAGGAAATATGTCTAGGACAAGGGAAAATGATATGAGGATATAAAATAATTAAAAAAAAGAAAACAAATTGAAGTTTATGTACAATTATTATAATACTACTACTAAAGGAAAACACAACGTGTAAGAGCAATCAGGGCGGCGACACTGGTTAAGGACGAATCATCATGGCGACGACACTTGGTAAGGGCGAATCATAAGGGCGGCGACACTGGGTAAGGGCGAATCATCCGTATTGGAGCATCTAGCTTGTTCATTTATAAATGTTGACACTTTATGTTAGTTAAAATCGTTTACGTTTTAGTATATAGTTATGCAAATTATCGTACATCAACACATTTGTTTTGTAACTGAGATTTAGGTCACTACATAGAAATTGTTTAGGCGAGACTGTACATAGGGGTGAGAGGGTATTCATAAGTTCTAAACGAATACTGTGATAGCCGGGAAATTTTAAGAAGAAATGCTCTATTACATGTTATCAATACTACATCAATGGCACAACGGAGTAATAATTTTGTTAAACAATTGATGGTTTTGTGAACTGAGACGTAAACGATAGATTTGGGCTGTTCTGTAACCTGAGTAGTAACACATCGGTGGACGTGTTTCGTGGGTATCGTTTGAAAGAGTAAAGATCTGCCATTCACGAACGACAAAAGGGAAACATAAATTGAAGTAATTGCTTTTAGAGGAATTGTTTGAAGATTATTTTCATTTCGTAAGCTGTATCGAGACTCTTCTCCTACTAGAGGAGGCACTTATGATAAAAGATGCGTTGGTGCCAAATTATGAATCATTTTATAAAACAGAAGTTTAAGTTTACGCCTTCGAACGTCGAGAGTTTCCCAGCATACTTCCTTGTCAAATTATCTAAGGATACATGTTTGATAGTTCCGACAAAACTAATGTTTATTACGTCTAATGATTTACGATCCAGTTGAAATTTAAGTTTATCTCATTATATTTATTCTAGCCCATGCTTTAATCATATATTCGATATGGGAATGCGAATTGCAATCAGCTGAAAGTTTTACACCCATAGTATCCATATATATATGTGAGAGTTATTACTTCTGAAATGTTTTTATTAAGCATATACAACTGTAACGTTGGACGTACAGGTGTTTTTTTACGATATATCAAACAAGTCACTAATTTTTCAACAATGTTATCGTGACAAGATGTTGACGAAACTATTTTAAGCAAATATAATGTGCAAAATACATAAATTTCCTAATGACAGCAATACAAATAAATGTTAACAAAATAGTAAACATAGCTACATCAGTATGACAACGGTATGATTGTAACTAACTTTACTGATATGCAGTCATACCTTGATGGTGATATGAAACAAGTAATGTAAGAAATAAAATCATGCAGATTAATTCGCCTTTCAATAGCCAGTGCCACATGTCCGAAAAGTATTACAAAATAGAAAAACAATGGAATACAAGAACGTTTCAAGCTAAGTAATAGCACTGACTGGATATATCACATAAAGGAGACTGGATATATCACATAAAGGAGAAGGGATATATCACATAAAGGAGACTTTATATATCACATAAAGGAGACTGGATATGATATATCACATAAAGGAGACTGGATATATCACATAAAGGAGACTGAATATAGCACATAAGGAGACTGGATATATCACATAAAGAAGAAGGGATATTCACATAAAGGAGACTGGATATATCATATAAGGAGACTGGATATGATATATCACATAAAGGAGACTGGATATATCACATAAAGTAATGAGATAAAACTGCATGTGTTTATATGTCATGTAGGGTGGCATATTTCTGCCACAAGATACCGAGATAAGTATCACGATTTGTTTCTGATAGTAGCATGAATTGTTCGAGATAATAATGAGTTTTCACGAAAGTCTTATCAAATGTGTTAGATACAATTATCTAAATGTCATAATGTTGTAGAATGGTCACAGACAATTCTCTTTGTTCAGACACAGGTGTAAATCCTTTAATTGAAAATAAAACCTGTCAGAATAACAGTGAGAATAACAGTGAGAATAACAGTTAGAATAACTGAAATAGAGATCAAATGGACATGCTACAAAACAAATAGAGTATGGTTTCATCTCGTTGGTTAATTTAAAGACCTCGATGGGCTACGCCCAACTCGATGTTTAAATGAACCAACTAAATGAAACCATACTCTATCTATTACATGTTAAATGCCACGATAATGCCCACTTCTGCCACCATGATAGTTTCTTTTCACGAATAGACCCGTCGTATCCGGTTGGGGATAAAAGCCCGTAAAGTTAAGTACAGTCCGTACTATAACGAAAATTATCGGAAATGGCAGATGCCCTGGCATGGAGATTATAATGGTTAATAGTGTCTATGAAAGTGATCAATGATATGTTTGCATAATTTATGATAAAACAGCTGTAATTATGTTAAATCTAAAAATACATATATGATGTTATAATATATATGAACAATGTTTCTATGGTGTAAACATTACAAAAGATTACAAAAGATTTCACGTACCGTACCGTACCGTGCAGCATCGTACATAATGTTTCCCATTTATCTTTCTACTTACTTTTATCATATACATAGATGTACAATTATTTAATACTAACAATTAAGCATTACAAATATACATAATTTATTACAGCAAACTCATTAGCATCAGATTAAGCCAAAAGTACCCGTTTGAGTCTGAAGGTTAAAGTTAATTACAGCAAAATCTTTCAAAATGTATGTGACCTTGAACTTGAGGGTAGGTATCCTTTTGTTGGTTGCGACAATTGTCTCACGGTGTAAACAAATTTGCATAACATTGTTAGAATCCTATGATAGATTAAGAATCTATAGCACGGAAACCAAATTATAGCAATAACCTTCGACGTGTAAACTTGACTTGATGGTAAGCACCTTGCCTTTGTAACAACACATCTTCTCATTGGGGTGAACATATGTATATAATACCATTGCAATCCAATGATAGACAAAGAATATATAGCCCGGACACGAAGTTATAGCAATAGCTTCATAGTATAAGTGTGACAATCACATCTATTTAAGGAGGGACTTGGGCCCCATTTTAGTAAACATCTTACGATAATTCTGATCATAAATCAAATTATAAAATCATCCATGTTTTTCCACCTAAGCATTCAATGTAGACAATTGTGTTTTGCACGTAGTGCAGAAATATCACATGTATAAGAACATAAAATGAAATCACATTATTTGTTTAGTGTAATTCATAGTTAAGCATTTAAGAAATTGGCGTCCGATCAAATGTGTCGTAAGTTGTTTCATTAAACAGGGGCCTGGCTCTTAGTCGTTACACATCATATGGTGGTGAACATTGGTATATAATAGTATCAAAATCCAATATTAAATAAAGAAGTTAGAGCCGGACACGAAACTTTAAGCAATAACCTTAAAAGTATACGTATGACCTTATTATTGAATGATGGGACGTGGTTCTTAGTCGCGACACAGCAATCGACTCAAGATGGTGTAATTTGTTTATAATGTTACTGAAGTACAATAATAAATAAAGAAGTTATAGCGTGGTCACGACATTTTAAGCAATGCCCTTCAAAACATATTTGTGACCTTGACATTGAAGCTATTGAATATTGAATATAGCTCTTGACCTATACATGGCGTTTAGTCGCGACACTTCGTCTTATGGTGGTGAACATGTGTATGTAACATTGTTAAAATTCAATGAAAGATAAAGAACTTATAGCCTGGGCACGAAATAATAAGCAATAACCTTCAACAATCTTCAAAGTATAGGTGTGACATTGACCTTGAAGGTAGGGACCTTGCTCTTAGTCGCGACACATCGTCTCATGATGGTGAACATTTGTTTACAATATTGTTGAAATCCAAGGATACATAAAGAAGTTATAGCCCGGACACGAAACTTTAAGCAATGACATTCAAAGTTCATGTGTGACCTTAACCTCTTAGTCGTGACACATCGTCTCATGGTGGTGAACATTTGAGTATAATATTATTAGAATACAATGACACCGGTAGTGGACTAAAAATAGTATTTAATTAAAATTACGCATATGCAGATGATTAAATATCCCTATGCCTTTAATAGAATTCTTAAAATTGCAACTAAATCTGTCTGTCTGTCTGTCTGTCTGTGTGTCAAGTTATAAGTGTTGTGGAACTTACTTTAGTGTAAACATATTGCATAGCTTTTCTTCTATATACAAGCAAAAGGGTTGGGCCACAAGTTCTTCCAACATCAATAAAGGCCCGTCCCAACAATATTGTAATTAAGTTAACAAGATGGCAATATAATGAACATAAAATATTCAAATACATTTTTTCAAGGAACAAAAGAACAAGAAAAAAGGACAGGAGTTAATGGAATGAAGTTCTAGGAAAGATTAAACAAGAAATAATGTATAAAGATGCTGTGGTTGTAGGGTCCTGCCCCGAGTAGTGTATATAATGTCTAGTCGTTATCAAATCGTTTAGTATCTTCAATGTATCTTCAATGTATAGTTGAACATGATTAAAATAGTGCTATTATCTTTATCTTATTCTGTATAATTATATTTTCCAAATAAAAAAAACACGAACGCTAAGCGGGTGAAATGGACGTGAAGCGTGAAAATGACGAAGTCGTTCATTTAAATAAAATGGACATTGCATAAAATAATGTTCGGCGTCCTCCTTTTCATTCCCACACTTTTCAAAGGCTGCGTTTTATTTGATTTTGTTCATAAACAAATCATATTTCAGGTTACTGCATTTGTTTCTTATCCGTGCACGAAATACAGACAATCTACGACTTCCAGAAAAATAGAAAATAGGCATTTTGGGCGGATTAAAGTATTGATTTGTAATAACAGTTTTAAAAGCAGAAAGGGAGACTGCATTTCGTATGTGTTCGGGTATTGTATTCCATAACGACATACACGAGGGAATGAACGACTTAATAAATAGCTGCGTTCTCGTATGAATAGATACGTAATCATTTGAATTTCTCAAGTTATAAGGCGCAACTCCGCCAACTATGTCAGAGAATACATTTGCAAAATGTTCAGGCAAATAATCAGCTTTAACCTTATAAGCAATTATTAACTTTTGGTATGTTCTTCTGTCTTCTAATGGTAACCACCCAATTTAGGTATATAAATTACGAATAGACGTTGATCGTGTTAATCCAGTAACTATGCGAGCTGCGTCATGTTGGTTTGTTTCTAAAGTGTCTTTTTCGAATTGGGTGCAGCCGTCCCTAATCACAGAAGCATATTAAAGTATTGGTCTTAAAAAGGATACATATATATTTGGTTTAAAGCTTTACAATTGATTGAAAACTTTATTTTCCGCATCATTCCTAATATTTTAGAGTCTGACGTAGTAATATTGGTAATATGTTCGTGCCATTTACCGTCATGATTAAGCGTTAGACCCAAGTGTTTATGGTGTTCAACAAAATTAACCGGCATATTATTAAAAATCAACGAGGGCTGTTGTATATTTCTTTTGAGAGTAAAAACAATAGCTTCAGTTTTAGCTGGATTAAAATCGACAAGCCTCTGTTTAGAACAAGAGATATAATATTAGGATCGTGATTTAAGATTCCCTAAATATTAGACGAAGTACTTACAAGAGATGTATCATCTGAAAAAATACGAGTTATACTGAGAAGATTGTCAGCAATGTCGTTGATATATATATACGAAAAATAGTGGACCCAAAACTGACCCTTTAGGGACACCAGCAAATGTCCCTTTAATGTTCGAGTACCTTGAACCCATACATACCTTTTGGGTGCGTTCTGTTAAATAACTTTAGATCCATTTTAGCATATTGACATTAATATCATTTTGTCTGAGCTTAAGAAGGAGGAACTTGCGGTATTCTGTACACTATGCCAGGTACAGCTTTTTATTGTTTTATTTAATATGTTGAATACATTATATACTAAATTTTATAATAATTGACATAAATTTGATCACCTTGATAGTTTTACATCGTATGAAAAGTAGACCCGTATATAAATGGTAATCCTTTTGGTTTTTGATAGCGATATACGTTACGGTACGGCTTTTACCCGCGACCAGGATATTTATAAACAGTCTATTTATAGATTTCTAAACTGCCACGAGACGTGAATGTTCGCGATAGCTGTTCAGAATTATTAAGAAAACAAAAAAATAATTAGCTAGTAACGTGAATTTTCATCATAATTATTACGAAAACAAAATTTCAAAAGTTTAAGATAATTCAATCGCATTAAGTATTGTGCTAACTGGGCAGCATCGCAGCAAGTTTTGTTAGATAAAATTGTTGAAAATTAAAGAGAAAAAGTAGCATTATCGCGAAAAATAACAATTCAATTACACTGTCATTTTTCCATATTTACATGAAATCGTCTATGAAAGATAAACAACGTATTATTTCCAACTCGGACGTCTGCCCGGGTGCCTAGGATGAGTGGATGAGGTGGGGTGTTGTAATTGTGTCTCAAGTGGAGTGTTATGTTGATAGGATTATACTGTATAATATTTCTCCTCATACGTCGCCCGTGGGGCCCAGGGAAAGGGGCGTCAAAAAGTGTAATACACTAAAAATTCACTTACACTGTATGTCTTTATTATTTGTGCACATAACTTGGTATAATATGTAATCGTCTATGAAAGATAAACAACATCAAAAGATTTTATTAATTTAAATTTGGACGTCTGCCCAGGGTAGGTGGGTGGGGTATTTATTTATTTTGTTATTATTGCTATTATGTCTCAAATGGAATGTTATATGGATGGTATTATACTGTGTTTTTCCCTCCTTTGCCCCGAGGTATGCCCAGGTAGCGGGTATAGGGGCTGGGGTTGTGTTGTTTGCGTGGTTGGGGGGGGGGGGGGGGGGTGTAAATTGGATCTCATATATATATTACTTGCTCAATACATTGAATGTAATGATTTTGGGATATCAGTATAATTTGCTCCAAGATCACCATGAGACTCTGCGATAGGGGTCAAAAGTTCATATACACAAATACCCTAAACATTTTTATTCATTTACAGTGTCATACATGTACACACAAAAGCGTAAATAGTACGGTTTCTTATTTAAATATCAAAGCTAGCTAGGACTCAGCTAGAACAATCTAAACAATTACATGTAAAATGGATACAGTGTTACAGGGAATTGACCTGTGACTGTGTGAAGAAAACGTGGTTATTGTCGATGGGCACCATCGAATTCGTTATAGTTCTTATTAATTTCATAAGACCGATCCAACCGTATTCTCGATTTCGCAGGATGGACTGGCCATCTTTATCATACATGCAATTTCGAGAAAAATAACCACATAAAACACAACACTAAGACTGTACAGTATATTGTTAACAGTAAGTCAGTTATACAATGTGTCCATACCTGTTGTGCATGGGTGTTGTCATTTGCCTTGATACATGTGTGTACATGGTAAATGTAAAAAGGTAGTTTTGAATTAAAAATCATTTAACAGTTTTCCTTTGTGGTAAATGGAGAAATTACTACTAAAGGAGATAATTCGAGATAATTTCAAGTACCATATTGACTTCATAACTAATACATTACTTACATGAGCCCAAACTGGGTTGTATACTAGCTTCCTATGATATCAAGGGTTCTATGGTATCACGGTAGTGTCCAATCTATAAAACAGTATACATCTCTGCTAAAATATGATAAATATTTTAAAAATGTGATGACTTTAGGCACATATAATAAAATAAATGAAGAAAATAAGTATATTTTAATATCATAAACAAACGGATATTTCGAAATAATGCAAAAAGGTTGACAATTTCCTTATGATCTTTACAATTATTCAACCCTAGTCTCCATAAATGCAGTTTCCATTACCTTGAAGGTTATAACATTTATTTATTCTTAGTCTGATGAGTCTGTTGTACATTATTGTTTCTAGAAATGGTCACTCATTGAATCTTATACCAGTTACTAACAAAAATACGGAATACACAAGACCTGAGAACTTTTAAAATAATAAGCCCAATGAGGGTACCCTTCCTTTGAAATCTAATTCTGACATTTTTACGTAAAATGTATTACATTTTTATATCATAACAATGTAGTAGAAGGGTCACAGAAAGCATTTGAGTTTCTCTTTAAATATTGTTTACAGTTTATTTTTTTCGTCAAACCATTTAAGTACCGTGATACCACAGAACACCATGTTATAAGACTAATAGCTCGGTGTGGGTTTCTCTGTGCTGAGATATTCTAATGATGGACATGCCAATATCTGTGAATTATGGTATATCACGGTGGGGATCCCACGTAACTTTCCGAGTAGGACAACAAGGCCGCGATGTTGGTATGGTTTTCTTCTTAACAACGGACGGATTTGAGCAAATCAAAGCGTATTAGGTGCCAACAGATACATGCTGCCATCGGTTGTTAGTGACAGTCCCTTGGTGATATGTAAACTACATTTTTGCAAACACTCCTCCCACCATTTTGAGCAGAAACAGAATCGTTAGAACACATTTACCGACAATTTCATGTTACTTAAACTGAATAATGACATTAATAAACCGTTTCGAAATATACTTACCCAACTGCGTGTGCTTTATACGAAAATACAGGAGAATTTATTCTAGTGAACGGTATAGATATAGGATCAGTTGCTTTGGGCTATCAGTATGCTGTTCGAATCCCACTCGGAGATCGACTTGTACGTGAGAAAGTGTCGATTCATACGGAAGGCGGGAGATATACAGTACTGGTTCTGCGCAGGAAAAATTGGGTGGTCTACCTGTAGTATAGATAATGAGGGTCACAGTGCAATTTTCCCTCGCAAAGGGTAAACAAGCAATTATCTAGTTGTCTCCAGCTGCCCTTAATGTAAATAAGCAAATAGCGATGGTAGGCTTGCTACCAGAAGCCTCTGCAACTATACAAACTGCTTGATTAAGCCCCACTCGGAAAAAAATCGCCGAAACCCTGATTATCTATCTATACCACTTACATGTACCTTTCGAGTTTATCAATTCAACGAAAATAATAGTTTGTATATACTGCAGGTCAGATTATTTTAATCCCCCGTCTCCTCTTTATAAATAACTAATAATTAAAACATTTTAAAGTCACCAAGCAAAGTCAGACGGAACCGGGCAATAGTCTTCATTATCGCTATATGTGTCATGCTCTACCATGGAATATTTTACTTTCCTTCACTTTGATATCTTGTATTTTAATTCGGGAAGCTCTTCCCTGTTTTATCCACAAATAAAAATCCATTTCAGTCATCAATCCTTTTCCCTTATTGACTTGGCTCTTGTTGGTGTCCATAAAATCATCACGAACTACATGGTACAGTAATTCAATAGTAATGCTCGTTCGAATAGTAACATTTCACAAAACTAATGTTGTCAAGATTCTATCTTGGGTAACTGTTAGCAAAAATCTCTAAACTTCGTCGAAGTATATATGGACGCAAAAAATCGACCGTCATATATACGATGGATCAGTAGTATTAGTCAGAGATGTATGTATACGTACAGTTGGATAACACCATGCTGATATTGAGTCTCGCGTGTATGTACGTGTGTGTCTTTTAAGGTTGCATAACAAGGTAAATTCCTTACTGCGCACGTTACACTTATACAGTTTTTTGTATGAATGCGTATGTGTCTTTTTAGAGTGCATGATGATGTAAATCCTTTATCGCAAAAGCTACACTTATATGGTTTCTCGCCAAGATGTATGCGCATGTGTTTTGTAAGACTGCCCGACTCGGTAAAGCCTTTACTACAAATGCTACATTTATATGGTCTTTTGCCTGTATGTATGCGCATGTGTACTGTAAAATTGCATGATGCTGTAAATCCTTTACTGCAAACGCTACATGTATATGGTTTTTTGCCTGTATGTATGCGCATGTGTTTTGTAAGCCAGTCCGACTCGGTAAATCCTTTACTGCATATGCTACACTTAAAAGGTGTCTCGCATGTATGTACACATATGTGTGATTTAAGATGACCTGGTTGGGTAAATTCTTTAGTGCACATGCTACATTTATATGGTGTTTCGCCTGTATGTATGCGCATGTGTTTTGTAAGATTGCCTGACTCGTTAAAACCACACGCTACATTTATAGGGGTTTTCGCCTGTATGTATGCGCATGTGTACTGTAAAATTGCATGATGCTGTAAATCCTTTACTGCAAACGCTACATGTATATGGTTTTTTGCCTGTATGTATGCGCATGTGTTTTGTAAGCCAGTCCGACTCGGTAAATCCTTTACTGCATATGCTACACTTAAAAGATGTCTCGCATGTATGTACACATATGTGTGATTTAAGATGACCTGGTTGGGTAAATTCTTTAGTGCACATGCTACATTTATATGGTGTTTCGCCTGTATGTATGCGCATGTGTTTTGTAAGATTGCCTGACTCGTTAAAACCACACGCTACATTTATAGGGGTTTTCGCCTGTATGCATGCGCATGTGTGCTGTAAGCTGTAAATCCCTTACTGCACACGTTACACTTATACTGTGTTTCCTGTATGAATGCGCATGTGTCTTTTTAGATTGCATGATGATGTAAATCCTTTATCGCAAACGCTACACTTATATGGTTTCTCGCCAGTATGTATGCGCTTGTGTTTTTTAAGATGGCCGGACACGCTAAATCCTTTACTACACACGCTACACTTATAAGGTGTCTCGCCTGTATGTATGCGTTTGTGTTTTTTAAGAACGCCGGACACGCTAAATCCTTTACTACACACGCTACACTTATAAGGTGTCTCACCTGTGTGTATGCGCATGTGTATTGTAAGACTGCCTGACATAGTAAATCCTTTACTACACACGCTACACTTATATGGTTTCTCGCCTGTGTGTATGCGCATGTGTTGTTTAAGACTGCCAGACGCGGTAAATCCTTTACTGCACATGCTACACTTATAAGGTGTCTCGCCTGTATGTATGCGCATGTGTGCTGTAAGACTGCATGACTGAGTAAATCCTTTACTACACACGCTACACTTACAAGGTTTCTCACCTGTGTGTATGCGCATGTGTATTGTAAGATTGCCCGACTGAGTAAATCCTTTACTACACACGCTACAATTATATGGTTTCTCGCCTGTATGTATGTTCATGTGTCTGTTAAGATGAGCTGCCCTTGTAAACACTTTCCTGCACATACTGCATTGAAACGGTTGCATGATGTAATGTTGTCTCAATGTGGTTTCTGGAACAAAATAAATCTCACAATCAGATTGATATTTTGTAACAGTTTTATAACAAAATATTCTCACAGAATTATAGATGTATCATTAATAGACATGCATTCATTGCTATCGGCTGATCAAAAAGTAAAATGACACATTTTTATTAAAAGTGATAGTCAACCAACTCAATGAGACCTAACTCTATCTATTATATAATACACATAATCTTATCATATCTCGCCTTTTGTAAGAGGAGGCGCTTTTGTTTCTTTGAAGGTTGTGCTTCGATGTACATTTTCATCGATGTATGTTATGATGAATAAAACAGCAATGTTTTACATGTTTCTTGCATATATTGGTTTAATTTATTTGAGAAATAAACGTTCTGATTCGAACATATCCTTATACTGTATTTTGAATTAAGACCCATTCCTTTTAGCTCAAAGTCAAACAAATTGTCCTAAAAATGTCTAGTGACCGTAACTGCCTCAATTACTCTGTTATAGATGTAAGGCTGGCATTTCCAGTTTTCTTTAGATTTTCCAAGTTAAATCTCAAAAACCAAACAAAATATTGGTGTGATTCAATTATTACATTGGCCAAAAAAAACACAATCATTTTATTTTGTTTATTTGATCGCTGCAGTTTACAATTTATTATATTCTACTGTTTGCTTATATCTCGACCAATATTAATTATTTCATTTGTTGAATCGGAGAAAAAAAGGTTCAGCAAGGACAAATAATGCCGATATCACATGGAAAGTGAATGCATCATATATATTGGGAGTATCGGTTTACCCCCAAATAATGGTTAAACAATGAAAGGCTGCATTATATTTTCAATTCTACACCAAGGTACTGTCTCGATAGCATACAAGACGAACCATGGGCTGTCGTGACACAATAATGCCACGGTGTCAAACTCAGATGGGTACACGTTTGTTTTGACTTGTTGAAAATAATGCAAATCTTTGTGTAGTTTCTATACCTTGAATCTGAATATATCAATGCATAGTTATAAGGTCTTCGTGTAGTTTCTATACCTTGAATCTGAATATACCAATGTATAGGTATAGGGTCTTCGTGTAGTTTCTATACCTTGAATCTGAATATATCAATGTATATCAATGCATAGTTATAGGGTCTTCGAGTAGTTTCTATACCTTGAATCTGAATATATCAATGCATAGTTATAGGACTCACACCACTATTATCTCCCTTGAATACTCCTGCCCTACAGATGAAGGAGGTAGATAAAAAAAACAAGTTCGCTTTTCTACATTTTACAGGATACATTGATTTATTTTTACCAGGTTCTAAATCTACAGCATTTTAGGAAGAGATCCCAGAAAAATGCATGTTGATATAAGATTTCTAGCTAATTCTGCCTCATTTTACACATCATGGGTCTAATCTCCACGGGGTTGTATTTTTGTCTAAATTTTGATAGGTGTCACGCAAACATGAAATTAAAAAAAGTTCAATCTGGTAAATATTCGTTAAAAGTTAATAGCATGCAGATATTGGATCAATGAAGAATTTAAGCATAAATACATGTTGCAAAATCTTTTTTATCTCTATGCCACGAACAAAAACATTACAATGGAACCCTATGGAAAATTAATTGTGGTGTGAGACGTTAAGAAAGAGCTGCAGAATGGGTATCTTTATTCGTTATTCTTAAGGCATTGCGCTTTAGAGCTGCAGAATGGCATTTTCATCCGTCATCTCTAAGGTATTGCGCTTTAGAGCTGCAGAACGAGTATCTTTCATCATTTAATGCTAAGGCATTGCGCTTTAGAGCTGCAGAACAGGTATCTTTCATCATTCATCTCTAATGCCTTGCAATTTAGAGCTTCAGAATGGGAATTTCCATCATTCTTCTCTAAGCCCTTGCGCTTTAGAGCTGCAGAACGGGTACCTTACATCCTTCACCTCTAAGCATTGCTTGTGTATCCGTGAACGTGTCAGACATGTTAGGACACAGTTAACACGGTTATTCAGAAATCCCGTCTGTTTATGTATAGTTACTTCAAGTTATCTTCATATTGCAGGAATTAGCAGAAATTTTACTTGATACCATGTTTAACTAAAAAATAACTATATTTTCAAAACCAATACAGGTATAAGCATAATTTTAGCTTTATTTTACAGCTATTGGCTTGTAAAACAAACACACATATCAATGAAGACAGACTACTTTGAAAAAATGTCAAAATTAAAGAGAGAGACTGTTACTTTTCCTGGAAAATCAAAATTTTGACGGGTAACCCTTAGTTTGAGTTTATTATTTTCAGCATTTTTCTCAATTATCATTTCTTAAAGATCATTTTTATGCTATATTCAGATGTAGAGATGCCTTTTCATGTATATTTGAAAGTTTCAGACATAGCTGAGCACAAATGACCAGGAAAATGCAAAATCCTTATCACTACTGTAGATTTTCAAAATATTAAAGGTGCTCGGCCTGAATTTCGACCAATACCCTATGTCACTAAAACTTGAATAATTTGAAAAGCAATAAACATGGAATCAAACTTTTAGCACTTTTCAGCGTGTAATTGATTTGTATACATGTTCAATTATTATTGAGGTGATCATTAGAAAAAAAAAAGACCTTAAGGACTCACACCACTATTATCTCCCTTGAATACTCCTGCCCTACAGATGAAGGAGGTAGATAAAAAAAAACAAGTTCGCTTTTCTACATTTTACAGGATACATTGATTTATTTTTACCAGGTTCTAAATCTACAGCATTTTAGGAAGAGATCCCAGAAAAATGCATGTTGATATAAGATTTCTAGCTAATTCTGCCTCATTTTACACATCATGGGTCTAATCTCCACGGGGTTGTATTTTTGTCTAAATTTTGATAGGTGTCACGCAAACATGAAATTAAAAAAAGTTCAATCTGGTAAATATTCGTTAAAAGTTAATAGCATGCAGATATTGGATCAATGAAGAATTTAAGCATAAATACATGTTGCAAAATCTTTTTTATCTCTATGCCACGAACAAAAACATTACAATGGAACCCTATGGAAAATTAATTGTGGTGTGAGACGTTAAGAAAGAGCTGCAGAATGGGTATCTTTATTCGTTATTCTTAAGGCATTGCGCTTTAGAGCTGCAGAATGGCATTTTCATCCGTCATCTCTAAGGTATTGCGCTTTAGAGCTGCAGAACGAGTATCTTTCATCATTTAATGCTAAGGCATTGCGCTTTAGAGCTGCAGAACAGGTATCTTTCATCATTCATCTCTAATGCCTTGCAATTTAGAGCTTCAGAATGGGAATTTCCATCATTCTTCTCTAAGCCCTTGCGCTTTAGAGCTGCAGAACGGGTACCTTACATCCTTCACCTCTAAGCATTGCTTGTGTATCCGTGAACGTGTCAGACATGTTAGGACACAGTTAACACGGTTATTCAGAAATCCCGTCTGTTTATGTATAGTTACTTCAAGTTATCTTCATATTGCAGGAATTAGCAGAAATTTTACTTGATACCATGTTTAACTAAAAAATAACTATATTTTCAAAACCAATACAGGTATAAGCATAATTTTAGCTTTATTTTACAGCTATTGGCTTGTAAAACAAACACACATATCAATGAAGACAGACTACTTTGAAAAAATGTCAAAATTAAAGAGAGAGACTGTTACTTTTCCTGGAAAATCAAAATTTTGACGGGTAACCCTTAGTTTGAGTTTATTATTTTCAGCATTTTTCTCAATAATCATTTCTTAAAGATCATTTTTATGCTATATTCAGATGTAGAGATGCCTTTTCATGTATATTTGAGAGTTTCAGACATAGCTGAGCACAAATGACCAGGAAAATGCAAAATCCTTATCACTACTGTAGATTTTCAAAATATTAAAGGTGCTCGGCCTGAATTTCGACCAATACCCTATGTCACTAAAACTTGAATAATTTGAAAAGCAATAAACATGGAATCAAACTTTTAGCACTTTTCAGCGTGTAATTGATTTGTATACATGTTCAATTATTATTGAGGTGATCATTTGAAAAAAAAAAGACCTTAAGGACTCACACCACTATTATCTCCCTTGAATACTCCTGCCCTACAGATGAAGGAGGTAGATAAAAAAAAACAAGTTCGCTTTTCTACATTTTACAGGATACATTGATTTATTTTTACCAGGTTCTAAATCTACAGCATTTTAGGAAGAGATCCCAGAAAAATGCATGTTGATATAAGATTTCTAGCTAATTCTGCCTCATTTTACACATCATGGGTCTAATCTCCACGGGGTTGTATTTTTGTCTAAATTTTGATAGGTGTCACGCAAACATGAAATTAAAAAAAGTTCAATCTGGTAAATATTCGTTAAAAGTTAATAGCATGCAGATATTGGATCAATGAAGAATTTAAGCATAAATACATGTTGCAAAATCTTTTTTATCTCTATGCCACGAACAAAAACATTACAATGGGACCCTATGGAAAATTAATTGTGGTGTGAGACGTTAAGAAAGAGCTGCAGAATGGGTATCTTTATTCGTTATTCTTAAGGCATTGCGCTTTAGAGCTGCAGAATGGCATTTTCATCCGTCATCTCTAAGGTATTGCGCTTTAGAGCTGCAGAACGAGTATCTTTCATCATTTAATGCTAAGGCATTGCGCTTTAGAGCTGCAGAACAGGTATCTTTCATCATTCATCTCTAATGCCTTGCAATTTAGAGCTTCAGAATGGGAATTTCCATCATTCTTCTCTAAGCCCTTGCGCTTTAGAGCTGCAGAACGGGTACCTTACATCCTTCACCTCTAAGCATTGCTTGTGTATCCGTGAACGTGTCAGACATGTTAGGACACAGTTAACACGGTTATTCAGAAATCCCGTCTGTTTATGTATAGTTACTTCAAGTTATCTTCATATTGCAGGAATTAGCAGAAATTTTACTTGATACCATGTTTAACTAAAAAATAACTATATTTTCAAAACCAATACAGGTATAAGCATAATTTTAGCTTTATTTTACAGCTATTGGCTTGTAAAACAAACACACATATCAATGAAGACAGACTACTTGAAAAAATGTCAAAATTAAAGAGAGAGACTGTTACTTTTCCTGGAAAATCAAAATTTTGACGGGTAACCCTTAGTTTGAGTTTATTATTTTCAGCATTTTTCTCAATAATCATTTCTTAAAGATCATTTTTATGCTATATTCAGATGTAGAGATGCCTTTTCATGTATATTTGAGAGTTTCAGACATAGCTGAGCACAAATGACCAGGAAAATGCAAAATCCTTATCACTACTGTAGATTTTCAAAATATTAAAGGTGCTCGGCCTGAATTTCGACCAATACCCTATGTCACTAAAAACTTGAATAATTTTGAAAAGCAATAAACATGGAATCAAACTTTTAGCACTTTTCAGCGTGTAATTGATTTGTATACATGTTCAATTATTATTGAGGTGATCATTTGAAAAAAAAAAAAGACCTTAAGGACTCACACCATTATTATCTCCCTTGAATACTCCTGCCCTACAGATGAAGGAGGTAGATAAAAAAAAACAAGTTCGCTTTTCTACATTTTACAGGATACAATTGATTTATTTTTACCAGGTTCTAAATCTACAGCATTTTAGGAAGAGATCCCAGAAAAATGCATGTTGATATAAGATTTCTAGCTAATTCTGCCTCATTTTACACATCATGGGTCTAATCTCCACGGGGTTGTATTTTTGTCTAATTTTGATAGGTGTCACGCAAACATGAAATTAAAAAAAGTTCAATCTGGTAAATATTCGTTAAAAGTTAATAGCATTGCAGATATTGGATCAATGAAGAATTTAAGCATAAATACATGTTGCAAAATCTTTTTTATCTCTATGCACGAACGAAAAAAACATTACAAATGGGACCCTATGGAAAAATTAATTGTGGTGTGAGACGTTAAGAAAGAGCTGCAGAATGGGTATCTTTATTCGTTGTTCTTAAGGCATTGCGCCTTTAGAGCTGCAGAATGGCATTTTCCATCCGTCATCTCTAAGGTATTGCGCTTTAGAGCTGCAGAACGAGTATCTTTCATCATTTAATGCTAAGGTATTGCGCTTTAGAGCTGCAGAACAGGTTATCTTTCATCATTCATCTCTAATGCCTTGCAATTTAGAGCTTCAGAATGGGAATTTCCATCATTCTTCTCTAAGCCCTTGCGCTTTAGAGCTGCAGAACGGGTACCTTACATCCCTTCACCTCTAAGCATTTGCTTGTGTATCCGTGAACGTGTCAGACATGTTAGGACACAGTTAACACGGTTATTCAGAAATCCCGTCTGTTTATGTATAGTTACTTCAAGTTATCTTCATATTGCAGGAATTAGCAGAAATTCTACTTGATACCATGTTTAACTAAAAAATAACTATATTTTCAAAAACCAATACAGGTATAAGCATAATTTTAGCTTTATTTTACAGCTATTGGCTTGTAAAAACAAACACACATATCAATGAAGACAGACTACTTTGAAAAAATGTCAAAATTAAAGAGAGAGACTGTTACTTTTCCTGGAAAATCAAAATTTTGACGGGTAACCCTTAGTTTGAGTTTATTATTTTCAGCATTTTTCTCAATTATCATTTCTTAAAGATCATTTTTATGCTATATTCAGATGTAGAGATGCCTTTTCATGTATATTTGAAAGTTTCAGACATAGCTGAGCACAAATGACCAGGAAAATGCAAAATCCTTATCACTACTGTAGATTTTCAAAATATTAAAGGTGCTCGGCCTGAATTTTCGACCAATACCCTATGTCACTAAAACTTGAATAATTTGAAAAGCAATAAACATGGAATTCAAACTTTTAGCACTTTTCAGCGTGTAATTGATTTGTATACATGTTCAATTATTATTGAGGTGATCATTAGAAAAAAAAAAAGACCTTAAGGACTCACACCACTATTATCTCCCTTGAATACTCCTGCCCTACAGATGAAGGAGGTAGATAAAAAAAAAACAAGTTCGCTTTTCTACATTTTACAGGATACATTGATTTATTTTTACCAGGTTCTAAATCTACAGCATTTTAGGAAGAGATCCCAGAAAAATGCATGTTGATATAAGATTTCTAGCTAATTCTGCCTCATTTTACACATCATGGGTCTAATCTCCACGGGGTTGTATTTTTGTCTAAATTTTGATAGGTGTCACGCAAACATGAAATTAAAAAAAGTTCAATCTGGTAAATATTCGTTAAAAGTTAATAGCATGCAGATATTGGATCAATGAAGAATTTAAGCATAAATACATGTTGCAAAATCTTTTTTATCTCTATGCCACGAACAAAAACATTACAATGGGACCCTATGGAAAATTAATTGTGGTGTGAGACGTATAGGGTCTTCGTGTGGTTTCTATACCTTGAATCTGAATATATGAATGCATAGTTATAGGGTCCTTCGAGTAGTTTCTATACCTTGAATCTGAATATATAAATGCATAGTATGGCAATTTGTAACAGCATTAGGAATCATACAACTACAACATACGAATTGGAGATAAAATAATGTGCGTGTTCATTTGTGTTTTTTTAATAACTTCATAAAAATGTTGACCCATTAAAGCAAAATAAACCTACAATTTAAGAACCGATAATCACACATATTTTGCAGCCATAATGGAGAGAACTTATGTTGTACAACTTGTGGATTAATTCCTTTTCATATGCTGAGACACTGTGATATGTAATGCATATCGATCTATTGTAACATATCTGCAATAATATACTAGAACGAATTCGACGGTGCGATATCGCAAATACCAGCATTTTCTTCACACAGGTCATTTCCGTTTAACCCTGTATCCATTTTAACATGTAATTGTTTCGATTGTTCTGTGATACTCAGATCAGAAATAGTACGATTTATGCTTTTCTGTATACACCTATGAGTCACTGTAAATGATTAACACATGTTTTAGGGTATTTGTGTATTTGAACCTTAGACGCATTGCAGACTCCCATGGTGACCCTGGAGCAAGTTATTTTGATATTCTCAAAATCATTATATTTTTCTAGACATTTGACCCAGTTTACCTCTCTTCACACCTAACCCCGCCCCTCGCACCCCCCCCCCCCCCCCCCCCCCCCACCCCCACCACCTCCCATTTGACATGCTATGTATCTCTTTCATAATGACTTTTTATACGAATTAATGTGCAAAAGTATGGAAAAGGAACAACACTGTAATATAATTATTAGTGTATATGATGCCTCTTCAGCCAGGCCCCGCCCATGACGTATTATCCAATCATCATAATGACTCCCCCCCGCCATGACGTATTATCCCATCATCATAATGACTCCCCCCCCCCCCCAACGCCCCCCACCCGCCAAGCATACACACATACATTCAACCATTGGGTAGAGCCCCGAGTTTGAAATAATGAAATCAAATCATTTGAAATGTTGTTTACCTAGACGATTACATATACCAAGTTATGTGCAAAAATAAGGAAAACAAATAGTGTAAAACTAATTGTTGGTGTATTTGACCTATTCATTTGACACCCCTTTCCCTGGGCCCATCAATATAAAATTCCATTTGAGACATAATTACAACAACAACAAACAAATGACTCCCCTCCCCCTCCCCTCTCCACACACACACACACACACACCCCTGGGCAGACGTCTTAGTTTGAACTAATGAAAATCGTTTTGATATATTTTTTATCTTTTATAGACGATTATAAAATTATATACCAAGTAATATGTAAAAATATGTAAAAATGACAGTTTAATTGGATGTTTAGTGTATTTTACCTTTTAATACCTCCCTCCGCACCCGCACCACCACCACCGCACACACACTGAGGGTCCCTGGGTGCGGAGGCCAACTATAGTGTTGCTATTGCACGCCGTCATATGGTGAAGTCATACCCTAAGTGTTAGCTGAATTCCGTTCAGCGGTTTAGGAGGATATATGGTAACGGACGGACAAAACGGATGGCGATTTTAATATACCCTGCTTTTTTTTTAAAAAACGTGGGTATAATTATTATCAGTCGTGAACAATCTTAAAAAATGCATACAATGTCGTTGGGCCATCCTTAAAAAATATTTGATGTTTCCGGACACAGGATTTCGTAAAAGGGTAGACAGGTATGTGATTTGTTTGCAAGTGACTACGTTTACACCTTAAGAATTTAAAGAAAACATAGGAAAATAGCAAGAAACAACAAAAATAATATTAACGAATTGGCCTTTAAAGGTCTTGGGGAGGGACCTTTTTCGAAACGAGCAAACTCACAATTTGTAACGGCCGTCTTGATTGTATGGACAAGGTGCGAAATTAGCCGATCATTCAGTCTTATTGACCTAGTTTAATACAAGATGAAGTCATCACACAGACATTCCGCAGACGTCAACTTACAATGCAGCCGACAATTATCCACCTCGGCTTAAACTACACCAGGATACATAAAGATTGCATGGATAGTGACAAATCGAAAAGGGCTATTTTCGAAATAATTATCAATATCGAAAGCGCGAGAGGAAAACAAATTGAAATGGATACACTTTATGGACATCCGAGCGTAATTATAGGCGCAAAGTTTCATTATAGGCGCAATGTTTCATTTGTATGCGAAAGAAATGGTGACTAAGAACCCAAATGAGTTTTGGGAGAAAATTAAAACGTTGGGTCCGCGGAAAGATAAACTCTACACCAGCTGATATAGTCGACGATTCTAGGTTGCGTTATCACAGATCATGATATTGTTTTAGACAGATGGATGCGTCGATTTTGAGGGTCTTTATAATAGTGGTCAGACTGACAATTGTGACGAAGCTCATTACAATCAGTCAAAAACTCATAAACTATTATTGGAAAATTCTATGTCGGACCCGCTATATGATTCAAATGATAAGCTTAACAACAATATAACTTTACACAAAACTACGGTTGTTATAATGCAGGCCAAGTCTAAAGCCGTCTGTGGCTATGATAAAATACCATGTACTGTTCTTAAATATCCACCCGAGTGGAGAAAAACTACTATGTGCCCTATTTTGAAAGACGTTAATTCTGACCGAAGAATGACTTTGAACTACAGAGGGGTTAGTCTTCTCTCTTGTAAACGTTATAGTTCATTCATAAATAGACGTCCTACAATGTTTTTGAAGACAATGATATACTTGCGGACGAGCAGAATGGATTCAGGAAAGATCGTTTTTAATGTGAGAGATCATATATTTACTCTTAAAGATGAAATTTGTCCTAAATCAACAAATCCGGTGTTGATATGTTTTTAATTATTAAAATATCATTATAAATATGACATTTACTATTTTATTGATGTATGCTTAGTGAAAATATGTTTTTAAACATAAAAATCGAAAAGGAAAACAGGCATTGCCTAAAAAATCGAAAAAAATGAAAGGGGGAAAACTCTTCCTCGTATAACCGGAAGTGACGTCATTGGGAACTAAAAAAGCCATTAGTTCATAGGGAAAGCTCGCAAAAACAGTATAGTGTTTATGAAAATATCGGAATTGTATCAAAATTCTGAGAGTAAGTCACCGGCAACACCGCATATCTTGGTACATATACACTACTCAACTTTTATAATCGGTAACCCAGTTTTTTTTTTGAAAATAACACAAATACTAAAAGCTGGAAATCACGCGAAACACATACCAATATTTTTTATTAAGTTTATTAACAATGTAATCTGAAATCATATTTTTCCACATTACATTGTTGATAAACTTAATAAAATATTGGTATGTGTTTCGGTGATTTCCAGTTTATAGTATTCGTGTTTTATTTTCAAAAAACCGGGGAGACCGATTATAAAAGTTGAGTAGTGTACACTAAAGCGCGAAAAGCAGAATATTCCGAATGCATGGACATGGTCTGATACTTGTACATTAATACGAGCGTCAGATAATAAGGACTTTACTTTTGCCGAAAAGTAGACATTGAACAAATATATTTAGTACATGTTTATTTTTCACATAATTAGATGAAAAAACACAACAAAAATAAAAACAACATAATAAATGACACAGCATCTAATTTCTATAGTAACATGGAGTATATATATGCCATATGGTGACCCAAAACACTCGAGGAGTGGCACGTATTAGATTTGGATTTGCGGCGTATGACGGATTTGCAGTATGACACGCTCTTCACGTGCCCCGAACTAACAATATACCACACACCGACTAATCAACTATTGCGGTGCCCTATTGAAGTACAGCCTAATTAGGGTACATACGTCGGTATATGACAAAAGCACGCACCATTTAGGGAAACATAGTTTTATGACACATTTCCTGTTTATTGCAATTCCAGTGAGCGGTGCAATACCGCCGCGGCGAGCCGCGTACCTGCACAAGACGGATATATGATACGGAGTATATGATGCGTGGGAAACTAGTTTATCGCGCACAAAGAGATAAACATACTATGATCTAAATAATATAGTCAAATGTATTATGAGCACGATATTATGTATTATGCACATGTAGAGATCGAAACAACAGACCGCAACAGATCAAATTGACCATAATATCAAAAGTATATATTGTAAGACACTTATTTCACTTATCGCATGAGCTGAGAGCCGTTGTTGTGTTTTGCCATAAAACATTACTGAACTAATATTATAGTTAGTAACATTATCAATTTTCTGCCTTGTATTTTGTCATCTTTTTTAAATCCAGAGACCGATATATGTAGACGGACTGCGATATATAAATAGATATAGATCTATAAAACTATTGGCAGAAGAGGGTATATAGTTAAAAAATAAATAAACCTACAAAATATATATATTGAAACTAAAGATACATGTTGCGTTAATTTCACCGGATTCATTTAAATTTATATGCTGAACCCTTTTTTAGCAATCTTTTTGAAAAAAGCGGCTACATGACTGATTCACGGAAGGTGGCATGCTTCTAATTCAACAGCTAAACAATCAGGGTGTATATAAAGTCTGAGACTATATACCTTTCTACAATTTAGCATACGTATACCTGATAAAGTGCTAAGAAAATAGAACAAAAATTTATGTTTACCTCATTTATTAACTTACTCCTCAACGCCGGTTGAGTCGGCGAATAAAACTTGCTCTGAGACGCCGGGGTTAGGCACTTCTCATTTTTTTTAATATTGTTGGTACTGCTGTTTTTTTAATTGGCATGGCCGTTTGTTCTCCAAATTCAACGAGAAAAGAAACCAAAGGATGGACTTCCCACGAATCCAACTCAAAATGTTACTAGCAAACTCGCGCGTCTTTCTCGAAGGTTCCCACTCTTTTGAGGAGAAGGGGCGATTTTCGTCGGCAACGGTCCAACCACACTTCAAATCTTAATCATTAACCTGATTTAGAACATGAAATAAACTGATATTATTAATACTGAGTCCTTTTGTATGTACACGTTTGCACCCAGCAACAGTACACGGCATTTTAACACACACCATAAAACGTAATCCTACATAGACAATGCAGACTTAATGCGGAGCCGCTAATCTGCTTTGTACCAATGACGTCACAGGTCTCGTGACACTTACCTGTCTTCAAAAAGGGCGAAACTCGAGCGTGGTGCGCTATGATGTATAATTGTCTACTATGACAAAACGGGACAACGCAATAAGTGTAATATTGTGAACAGTTTGTATTATTATAACATATATTTCAGAATGTATGCTTAAAAGACACGCTATATTTCACCTTTAATTTAACAGTGTTCTCCGTAATAGCCAATCTGCTTTTACCGCGTTCATCGATTTGCGCAAGGCATTTGACTTTATAGATGTAACATTAAGAACACAGTGTTGACTACCTAGAGTCACAGGTGCGAAAAGATGTACTGCGTGTATTTGGTCTAGACGAAATCCCCGATGAAAATAAAGGAAATATTAAATCCGGGTAATTGATAGTATTCTTAAAATTGCCTGTCCAGAAGTAGCATGGAATGAGGAATCGATACAAAGTGCATATCGTGTTGGTTCTACAACTAACGACAAACCCCGAATGTTGATTGTTCGATTTTCGAAGTGTCAAGATAAAAACTATTTTCAGGCCGCAACGTCTTGCGTTCTACAGGTATCCGTACTGCAAATGACCTTACAAGTAAACAAAGAGAGCAATTAAAGTCTGCAAATAAACGAGGTCTTGGTGGAATTTAAAAATGGTGTCTTGCATACGTATGAAATACACTCTGAGGAAGGAAATATTAAAACGAGGGTATTAAGGAGAGGTTTTCGAAAAAATACCGAAAACAAAGACACAAGTTCTACAGGTGATGTAATTCCTATGGAAACCCAAAATGTTGAAAATGAAGGTCCCCGTTCTAACTCGTTGAGTGAAGATGAGGACAGTGGTTCAGAAATCTAACGGTCCGGTCAACGCCCTACATATATCAGCCATGACACTATTTCCTTTGTATGTTGGAACATTGAAGGTTTAAACAATATTTTAAATGATAGCGATGTATTGATATATGTCGAACAGTTTGATGTTATATCATTGTTAGAAACATGGTAGGTAGATAAGGCAATGGTTGAAAATCTTTTTCCAAATTTTAAATGCTATTTTTGTTCTGCTAAAGTATCACTAAAACGTGGTCGCAATATGGGCGGCGTTGTAATATTTGTTAAAAATATATATGCGTCTTCTGTAATTCAAATTTCTATGAACTTTGAATTTGGAGTAGTTATTAAATTAGATAAAGACAATTTTAAATGTGAAAAATACCTTATATATAGTAGTGTTTACCTACCACCTGAAGGTTCTCCTTGTTATACTCAGTGTAATGGATCAGGTTTTCAAAGCATGGAAAATGAGTTTATTGACATACAGGAACGGCATACCGAGTGTAATGTGTTGTTGTCTGGTGATTTCAATGCAAGAACTGCAATATTAGACGATGCAACGTGTCTGAAACCAAACATTCCAGATTTAAATGAATATGATGAGTTACTAAATGATCATATAGGTATTGAGAGAGTTTCATGTGATGATAAAACTAATAAATTTGGTCGAGAACTAATAGAATTTTGTCAAGTGTACAGTTTATATGTTGTAAATGGACGTTTTGGTGATGATAAAGGAATTGACCATTTTACATATGTCAGTTCAAATGAGTGTAGCGTTATTGACTATTTCTTGATATCTACGAATTTGGCTGAACAAATTGCGGACTTTAATGTAGAAGAAAGAACAGAATGTAAACACCTACCATTGAAATGTTTGCTCTCGAGTAATATTAATTCACAAAGCATTGACAATGATGAACAAGAAAGTGGTGCTTACAAGTATATTTTGAATGAAGAAAATGAGAGTGATTATAAAATGATACTTGAACAATATGTATTAAATGGTTATTTTGATACTCTTGCTCTGTTGATGGATGACCAAAATGTGAACATAAATACTATTATCTTTGATTTTGTGAAGATCATCGAAGAAGCATGTGTCAATTTCAAGAGATTTAAAAAGCATGTAAGTGGCAGGAATAATATCAATAAATGGTTCGTCAAAGAGTGTCAATGTTTTAAACGTATTAAAAACCAGTGTCTACGACTGTTTAGAGAATATAGGTCAGAGGAAGACTTACAAACTTATCTTTCGTCTAAGCGGGTTTTTAAAAACATGTGTCAAACAAAAAAGAGATGACATAACATATCAACTTTAGATGACATTGTTGCATCAATAGAAAATTCGAGGAAGTTCTGGAATAAAGTTAAGCAATGTGCTTCAAGTAAAACTTCAAAGCCTCGAATATCAGATTCTGAGTGGTTCAATCATTTCAGTCAGTTATTTAATCAGTTTGACATTGATGATAATAATGATAATGTCATCGAGTTTGCCTTAAATGATGATACACCAATAACAGAGATAGAAGACATTATATTTAATTCTGAAATATCGTCTGATGAGATTGTAAGTGCAGTGAAACATTTGAAGAAGAATAAGGCTTCTGCTGGTATTCTAATTTCTGAACATTTTATATACAGTATAGATATTATAATGCCATACCTGCTTAAGCTATTCAACAGGTTGTTTGTATCAGGTGAATTCCCAAACAGTTGGGTAGAATCTTTTCTGATACCTTTGCACAAGAAGGGGCCAATTAATGATCCGGACAACTACCGGCGTATAGCCTTGTTAGACTCTTTTAGCAAAGTTTATATTAGTATCCTAGCTAAACGAGTGACATTTTACGCATTGATTTTTGATAAAATAGCGGAGGCACAGGGTGGATTTCGTCCCGACTATTGACAATGGCTTTATATTATATGCTCTCTAGAATACTAGAATACTGACAGAGTGGTGAAGACGGCCGTTGTACTGGCTGATCTTCCAGAAATTAGGATACTGACAGGGTGGTGAAAACGGCCGTTGTACTGGTTGATCCTCCAGAAACTAGAATATTTACAGGGTGGTGAAGAAGGCCGTTGTACTGGCAGATCCTCCAGAAACTAAAATACTGATAGGGTGGTGAAGACGGCCGTAAACTGGCTAATCCTCAAGAAACTAGAATACTGACAAGGTGGTGAAGACGGCCGTTGTACTGGCTGATCCTCCAGAAACTAGAATACTGACATGGGGATGAAGACGGCCGTTGTACTGGCTGATCCTCCAGAAACTAGAATACTGACAGGGTGGTGAAGACGGCAGTTGTACTGGCTAATCCTCCAGAAACTAGAATACTGTCAGGATGGTGAAGACGGCCGTTGTACTGGCTGATCCTCCAGAAACTAGGATAATGACAGGGTGGTAAAGACGGCCGTTGTAATGGCTGATCCTCCAGAAACTAGAATATTTACAGGGCGATGAAGACGGCCGTTGTACTGGCTGATCCTCCAGAAACTAGAATACTGATAGAGTGGTGAAGACGGCCGTTGTACTGGCTTATCCTCTAGAAACTAGAATACTGACAGGGTGGTGAAGACGGCCGTTGTACTGGCTGATCCTGCAGAAACTAGAATACTGACAGGGTGGTGAAGACGGCTGTTGTACTGGCTGATCCTCCAGAAACTAGAATACTGACAGGATGGTGAAGACGGCCGTTTTACTGGCTGATTCTTCAGAAACTAGAATACTGACAAGGTGGTGAAGATGGCCGTTGTACTGGCTGATCCTCCAATAACTAGAATACTGACAAGGTGGTGAAGACGGCCGTTGTACTGGCTGATCCTCCAGAAACTAGAATACTGACAGGGTGGTGAAGACGGCCGTTGTACAGACTGATCCTCCAGAAACTGGAATACTGACAGGGTGTCGAAGACGGCCTGAGTGACTTAATGATACCCCACCTTAGTGGACCACAGTGAGTGACCCAATGATACCCCACCTTAGTGGACCACAGTGAGTGACCTAATGATACCCCACCTTAGTGGACCACGGTGAGTGACCTAATGATACCCCAGCTTAGTGAACCACAGTGACTGACCTAATCATCGTTTGTGTTTTCCAGTGAATTCATTTTTGTATTGTATCAATATAACATTGCATTTCAGGATAAATGCCGGAACGTCACGTGTTCGCGACTAAAAACCAAAACAGACGCAGGTTGTGCAGAGACCTTATCTTCATACGGAGGTTTGTTCTGGAGCGTTTCACTTTTATGGAAGCAGATTGACACCGACAGCAACACCACACAAAATGCAAGCCTTATTTCTGAAAAAAACAGCATCTACACTTAAGAAACGTCTGCCAGACCGATACGACGATCAATTTGTTCTTGAAGTATATGCTGGTAAAAATCACGATGAACGCTTATGGATGTATATCATTCTTAAATGGAGATCTATTGCAGGCCAAGATATCTTTACGCCAACTAACCTCGACTTCATTGAAGAACACAGAGCTCGGGGTAAACATGTTGAGATACATTTACACAATACAACGTTTCGATTTCAAGACACATTAGTTGAAAGTGTATATAATAAATCCAATGACATAATAACCACATTTCTTAGGTATGGTCGATTGTATAGTCTTGATATGGTACGGACCTATTATGAAAACAAACGGTATGGCATGAATTATTTCCAAACCATTACTGTTTCGCAAACGCTGTTATGTGACCAGGTTTTGCTAGATACGAATGAGTTCACCGTTCTTGATGAGGATGTTATTAGTCTGACCAATAACGGAATTGTGTTGTCAGAAACAGAATACGTCATTGACGAGTCGGGCAATGGTACCATATATGTTTGCATTGACGAGTCGGGCAATGGTACCATATATGTGTGCATTGACGAGTCGGGCAATGGTACCATATATGTGTGCATAGACGATTATTTACGTGGTTCATCTTTTTCTGTAACAATGAGCAATATGATGGAAGACATCGCTATTATAGCCTTTTTTGCATGCTCTTTGATTTCAATAGTTTGTTTACTCATTGTATTAGTGATGTATATATCATTCACGAGTCTAAGAACGGTCTCTGGTAAAATCAACATGTATATGTGTAGTTCCCTTTTAGTCGCCCAAACACTACAGCAGTTTGCGATTGACCAAACTCACTTTGAAACCATGTGTGTTGTTTTTGGAACTGTAATTCACTACTTTTGGCTGAACACTTTATTTTGGATGAATGTTTGTAGCTTCAGTATGCTCCGGCTGTTTTCCGTCATACCTATTCAGGTTCCATTCTTAATAGAGCAACACCTCGTTGCGTTTTACGTAATATACGCTAGCGTATCACCTCTGATATGCGTTATAACAAACATGCTCGTTTCTTTAATTACATCAAACTGGAACGATTTCGGCTACGGTCCTGCTTTTGCTACATCTCCTCATCTACCATAGTCTTCTATACGTTCACACTTTCCGTGGTTGATTTAGTGTTTCTAAACATTGCTTCCTTAGCTTTGACAATTGTTGGTATATCAAGAGTTAAACAACCAGGTGAAACCAATACTACCAATAGAAATGATGCTCTGATATTTTTAAAGTTGTCCACGCTTACTGGAGGATGTTGGGTCTTTGGATTTTTGAGGTTGCGGACGGGTCATATTGCTTTTGAATATTTGTTCGTAACAATCGATGCAGATCACAGGTTATATATCAGTCAGACAAACGACTGAGTTCATAACAATCGATTCATATCACACGTCACATATCAGTCAGACAACTGAGTACATAACCATCGACGCCTATCACACGTCACATATCAGTCAGACAACTGAGTACATAATAATCGACGCATATCACAAGTTACATTGTACTGTGAAACTGCCATCCTTCGAAGGGGATGTTAAGCCGTTGACCAGGCCCATGTACAGGAAGGGCCACACCCTACATAATTATGCTCCTTACATATTTTGATAAAATTCTGTGTTAATCAGTGACAACATGCCAGCAAAGCCTTCCTCGGAAACGAGGCTGTCATGATAATTAGAAATGAATGTGTGTAGTTTAAAAAAAAGAACAGTGGGCTAGCACCTCTCCCCATAACCTGAGACGGGTGGACAGAGTATATTTCCCGCACCTCGTCTTGTTCCGTATTTAGAAACACAACCTACTCACATATCTGACGTTTGCCTGTTAACGTTGTCGATTTGTGTTGGCTGTGTTCGGGTTTAAGTTTCAAAACACAGAATACGTGTCAGCGCGAGATATGTCGAAATGTAAAAATTCCAGAGATATTCACCTGATAAACACAAACAATGTCTAGATCGATGAGGTATTCTTATCTTTGGTGAGTTTTATGCATGCCCACTTGGTTGTTAACGTTTAATCTATTGCTGTATGGCGGCTGTTAATGCATGCATTGCTTGATCTCTTCATGAACCTGTCTTGATAAGGTCGATCCTGATACCTACTTATCTAAAAGGGCATCACAGTAACTCTGATGTAGGTACGCACCATAAAAGATACGATTCTCGCTGCTAGAATATACCGAAAGTATTAATCAAGTCACATTGTACTAAGACATCATGTTCTTGCATATAAAGCTACTGGTACTTTATAATGACAGAAAAAATGGGTGGTATTTAAACTAAAGGACGTTTTTATTTTTAGAAATGGTCTGCTTTAATGCAATAAGGTTCTTTTAAATCGTGTGTCAGTACTGTCCTCAGCGAAACAATAAACGGATACAGTCAATACTAATCTCTGTGAAAATATCACCTGCCAGCTTCACTGGGTTCAGAACTGTCCTCAAGAACAATATCAACACAGCTAGCGTCAGTACAGTCCTGAGGGACATAATAAACTGCTTAGGTGAATGTATTGATACGCGAAAGGGACGATATATTCATAAACTCTGATATTGTACCCTAAACGGTTTCTCACCAGTGTGTACGCACACTTGTCATTTCGCTTTCTCTATCATTTGCAAGCAATGTTTTTTTTCCAAGTGAGGGTTTTGGGCAAATGACCTGTCATTATTCGGGCAAGGTACTTTGAATCTTATGCCTCCCTTTGAAGGTAATGTTAAGACGTAGACCAGTCCCATGTAGGAAGAGCCATACCATATATATGCTCATGATATATCTCTGTTAATGAGGCGAAAGGCCCGTGGAGCTTTCCTCGGAAACGACGCTGCCATGATAATAAGACTAGATCGTGTGTAGTATCTATAATTAGGAACATCAGGGACAGCACCTCTCCCCTGGAAGGGGTGGGTAGAGTATGTCCCACCCCGCAAACCCCACAACACACCCCACACGAACATTGTTCTTATATTATATGCAGATTCCCTATGCATGTGTTCATGGTTTGATAACACATAACACATAATATACCAATACTATTCATCAATTCACATGCAAATAATAAATCGTGTTCTTGCAAATAAACCGACTGGTACATTATAGAAGGAAGAGGTGATAATTAAGGACAGTTTTGTTTTTTAAAAATAGTAAGTGGTAATGTCTAGGCGATGTGAGAGATGTCTCTAACTCCCTTTAAGTGTAATTATTTTAAACAATAGGCGAATGTGTGTATTCATGCAGGATAAAATCCAAATAAGTCACATATATTAAGTTTTTATTTCGTTAAATGATATAATATGGTATTTCTCCTGTATACTCATATGTATCGTCTAATATTTCAGTTAATTCCTAGGCACTAGTAACTTCTACTTCTAATTAGGAAGTAGTAACTGCTTAGTAAATATGAATTTAAAAAAGAGCATACACATTCATATCCACGAGTAAACGTAATTGCGGCTGGTATAGCAGTTAATTAGGCACTAGTAACTTCTACTTTGCTAAAATGAGTAACTAGGCCTATTCGGAAATTTAAAGGACAATAGAAACATCTCTCACATCGCCTAATATCTTAATGTATGTAGCTTATATGGCTTCTCTCCTGTATGCATACTCACATTCAACTAATGTTTAAAAAAAAGTTAATTGAATTGATTTGTGTTTAAAAGGCGCAACAACACATGCAAAGTTATATGGCGCCTAACAGGAACGAAAGTGCCAGGCTGCTCATCCTCCATTTACATCAAGATAAAATATGAAGATTGGGCCTAGAACCTTCTTACCTGCAAAACTGCAGAATTGCTGCAAATTCTATAATAGACATTCCATTTACGATGGAGCCACGTTTCCACGTTTGCATACGCGGTCTCATGAAAAAGACCTTGAATAGGCATGATTAAAAATGACAAAATGAATATGAATGTGTGTGGGAAGAGAAAGGGGGAGGGAGAGGTCCGACCCCTCTGTATGTGACGGTGTCTTTGTGAGATTGCAGAGGTTGTATTCTACCCGGCTACCTCACGGGGAACACAATTAAAGTTAACTCTACGACGGTCATTGGTCTTATACATAAGTCTACTACGGTCATTTGTCTTACACTTAACTCTACTACGGTCATTGGTCTTACACGTAACTCTACTACGGTCACTGGTCTTACACTTTACTCTACTATAGTCACTGGTCTTAAAACTCTGTTACGGTCATTGGTCGTCCGCTTAACTCCACTACGGTGATTGGTATTACACTTTACTTTAATATGGTCACTGATCTTATACAGAACTATGCTGCGGTCATTGGTCTTACATTAACACTACTACGGCCATTGGTCTTAAATTTAACTCTACTAAGGTCATTAGTCTTACACTAAACTCCACTGCGGTCATTGGTCTTACACGTAACTCTACTAGAGTCATTGCTTTTTACACTTCCGTCAACCACGGTCACTGGTCTTATACAGGTCTCTGCTACGGTCATTGAACTTACACTTAACTCTACTAAGGACAATGATCTTACACATAACTCTTCGAAGGTCATTGGTCTTACATTTAACTCTACTAAGGACAATAATCTTACACATAAGTCTACTACGGTCATTGGTCTTACACTTAACTCTACTACGGTCATTGGTCTTACACGTAACTCTACTACGGTCATTGGTCTTACACTAACTCTACTACGGTCATTGGTCTTACACTTAACTCTACTACGGTCATTGGTCTTACACTTAACTCTACTACGGTCATTGGTCTTACACTTTACTCTACTATGGTCATTGGTCGTACACTTAGCTATACTAAGGTACCTGGTCTTACATAGAATTCTACTATTGGCATTGGTCTTAATTTAACTACACTACGCGGTCTTTGGTCTTAGAATTTACTCTACTACGGTAATTGATCTTACACTGAACTTGTTGAAGTCATTGATATCACACATAACTCTCATACGGTGTTTTGGTCTTACACTGGTCTTATACAAAACTGCTACATGGCGTCGCTTTTATACAGAACTCTGCTACGCTCATTGGTCTTACACTTAAAAACTCGATACTCTACTATTGTCACTGGTTTTATACAGAACTCTACTATGGTCACTGGTCTTACACTTTACTCTACTATAGTCACTGGTCTTAAAACTCTGTTACGGTCATTGGTCGTCCGCTTAACTCCACTACGGTCATTGGTATTACACTTTACTTTACTATGGTCACTGATCTTATACAGAACTATGCTGCGGTCATTGGTCTTAAATTTAACTCTACTAAGGTCATTAGTCTTACACAAAACTCCACTGCGGTCATTGGTCTTACACGTAACTCTACTAGAGTCATTGTTCTTACATTTCCGTCCACCACGGTCACTGGTCTTATACAGGTCTCTGCTACGGTCATTGAACTTACACTTAACTCTACTAAGGACAATGATCTTACACATAACTCTACGACGGTCATTGGTCTTACATTTAACTCTACTACTGTCATTGGTCTTACACTTAACTCTACTACTGTCATTGGTCTTACACTAACTCTACTACGGTCATTGGTCTTACACTTAACTCTACTACGGTCATTGGTCTTACACTTAACTCTACTACGGTCATTGGTCGTACACTTAACTCTACGACGGTCATTGGTCTTACACTTAACTCTACTACGGTCATTGGTCTTACACTTAACTCTACTACAGTCATTGGTCTTACACTTAACTCTACTATGGTCACTGGTCTCGGCATAACTATCACAGGTGTTATTTTCAATTTAATCATTTACACCGATACAAATACAAAGAAAATTTCAGCGACCATGCTACAACTAAATGGCCGTCTATTAGTCTTGATGTTTTATGCGTAACTGTTAGAACAGCTGGTGGGGTACAACATTTTAGTTCAAATCGTTGTAACGTTACGCGAGTAATAATTTATATATTGTTTACCTTTGTGTATCTGTAAAATTTCGAGTAGTATACACAAACTTTAGATATTATAACATAGTTATCGTTCGTTGCTGGTTGCGTTTTTAAAAATGATTGGCAGGTTTATGTTTAATATAGTAGCATCCAATTATTTTTAGCCTTCATTTCTGCTTTGTTTAAAATACTTGACATGTTAACATCAAAGCAAATTGCATAGTGTGTTTGCCTCGTTCTAGTTTTTGTAACAATTGATACATGTTCAGCATTACATTTACAATGCCAAATGTGTTGAAGGGCATCTCTCCAGAGATTTAATCTATGACGCATGTCTTAACGCGCTTTATTCGCTACACTGCTGAGCGAATTATACAAATATATAAAATGCACACAACCATATAGCATTTGTCAAATCATAGTGAAGAGTATCAAAGTAATATATAATCAATACAATTGAACTCTTATTTTAAAAGCTCTTACCCAGATTGTGGTGAAGATGAATCCTAGTTATAACATGTATAATGCTCCAACTTTCTATACAATTTAATAGTGATACTCAATTCTAAAACATACGGGCATGTGGTAAAAGCTGGATTGGAGTGTTGGAGTGTACTGTTGGGGTGTAGTGGTGGAGTGGCGATGGAGTGTTGGAGTGTAATTTTTGGGTGTAGAGTTGGAGTGGCGGTGGAGCGGTGGAGCGGTGGAGTGGAGTGTTGGAGTCATTTTTAGGAGTCAATTCTTGGAGTCGGCTTTTGGAGACATTGGACAATTTTGACTGATTAGTTTTATATAATTTCACTCGCTTTTTGGTTTTAGAGATCATTGCATTGCAACAGTTATGTATATCTAACGAATACTCTCACCAGCTTTGTCACAGTGTGCAGCTTACCATATGGCCAATGCTTTAATACCACCCATGAACCAGTATATTCAGTGTTGCCATTTACCTTGTGTGAAGTGTTTATGGCAGACTAGTAATTTGTATGAAACTAATATTGTTTAATCAATATCTGAGAAATTAAATTAAGTGTTATGATAAGTCCTGCAATTAATCCCAACTACAGAACATGTCTGTCCTCTTCCTTATTAGCCTGGTACTTTACTTTAAACTGACAATAAAGAAATACCCGTTGCTGCTCTGAACACCGACTTGAAGTAACTGGATCCCTGTTGTTGTACTAAATCAATATAATCAGTATGGACTGGTATGATGGTATCAGTCTACACAATATAAAATAATCACAGATATGATATATCATTATGTAAAGCATACTCTGCTCTGAGTGTGTTCTTTTCCTTTGAAGCTATGTTTCTCTTCATTGCCGAATATTCGATAAGATCATAAACGTTAAAAGTGCAGACATTCCAAAAATTACTTCAAACACCGACTCCAAAACTCCTATCCAAGACTCCACTCCAGCTTTTACCCCATGCCGAATCTTGAAGTTTTATTTTCAGCCACGTTACAAATAAAAGCCAGATGGGGAAAACCAGTCAAGTACCACACGTATACGAGTATGTGTGTGTTTACAGATAACGCGACCAGTGTAAGTGTTTCTCCGCCAGTGGTGATATGGAATAGGTGTGTCACTCGGTCGATATATGCTACATATTAACGACGGCAGACAGAGGCGGCGTATGGTTTATTATTTAGATTAAAAACACAACGTTTCACGCCACAAGTACGCAGTACACAGTACGTATCTTTCTGATTAATTAATTCCGAAATGTAAACATCATTTTACGTTTGTTTCAGGCGAGTATATATGGCAGTTATGTGTTTCCTATCTATCCGCACCAACCATGACAACATGTAATTCTAAGCAATATGGCTTATCAGCTGTTCCACTCGTATCCATAGTTACCGAGTAAGAATTCAAGGCAACGTAACCTTCGATTACTGTACAAGAAAGAATCTGAGTTATACGCACTGTCTGTGTATGCAGTACGATGGAATTAATTAGGTTATGTCGATATTCACTCAGTGTATGCAGTATGAGGGAATTAATTAGCTTATTGTCGATGTTCACTCAGTGTATGCAGTACGAAGGAATTAATTAGCTTATTGTCGATATTTCACTCAGTGTATGCAGTACGAAGGAATTAATTAGGTTATGTCGATATTCACTCTGTGTATGCAGTACGAAGGAATTAATTAGGTTATGTCGATATGCAGTATGAGGGAATTAATTAGGTTAATTCGATATTCACTCAGTGTATGCAGGACCAAGGAATTAATTTAGTGTCGATATTCACTCTTTGTATGGAGTACGAGGGAATTAATTAGGTTATTGTCGATATTCACTCTGTGTATGCAGTACGAGGAAATAAATTAGGTTATTGTCGATATTCACTCTGTGTATGCAGTACGAGAGATTTAATTAGGTTAGTGTCGATATTCACTCAGTGTATGCAGTACGAAGGATTTAATTAGGTTATGTCGATGTTCACTCTTTGTTTGCAGTACGAGGGAATTAATTAAGTTATGTCGATATTCACTCAGTGTATGCAGTACGAAGGAATTAATTAGGTTAGTGTCGATATTCACTCAGTGTATGGAGTACGAAGGAATTAATTAGGTTATGTCGATATTCACTCTGTGTATGCAGTATGAGGGAATTAATTAGGTTATTGTCGATATTCACTCTGTGTATGCAGTACGAAGGAATTAATTAGGTTATGTCGATATTCACTCTGTGTATGCAGTATGAGGGAATTAATTAGATTATTTTCGATTTTCACTCAGTGTATGCAGTACGAAGGAATTATTTAGGTTAGTGTCGATATTCACTCAATGTATGGAGTACGAGGGAATTAATAAGGTTATTGTCGATATTCATTTAGTGTTTGCAGTACGAAGGAATTAAATAGGTTAATGTCGATATTCACTCTGTGTATGGAGTACGGAAGTATTAATTAGGTTAGTGTCGATAATCACTCTGTGTATGGGGTACGATGGAATTGATTAGGTTATTGTCGATATTCACTCTGTGTATGCAGTACGAAGGAATTAATTAGGTTATGTCGATATTCACTCTGTGTATGGAGTACGCGGGAATTAATTAGGTAATTGTAGATATTCACTCTGTGTTTGCAGTACGAAGGAATTAATTAGGTTAGTGTCGATACTCATTCTGTGCATGCAGAACGAGGGAATTAATTAGGTAAGTGTCGATATTCACTCTGTGTATGCAGTACGAGGGAATTAATTATGTTATTGTCGATATTCTCTATGTGTATGCAGTACGGGTGAATTAATTAGGTTAGTGTCGATATTCACTCTGTGTATGGAGTACGAATGAATTAATTAAGTTATTGTCGATATTCACTCTGTGTATGCAGTACGAGGGAATTAATTAGGTAATTGTAATTTATTCACTCTGTGTATGCAGTTCGAAGGAATTAATTAGGTTAGTGTCGATAATCACTCTGTGTATGCAGTACGAGGGAATTAATTAGGTTATTGTCGATATTCACTCTGTGTATGCAGTACGAGGGAATTAGTTAGGTTAGTGTCGATAGTTAATCTATGTATGCAGTACGAGGGAATTAATTAGGTTATTGTCGATATTCGTCGATATTCACTCTCTGTATGCAGTACGAGGGAATTTAATAGGTTATTGTCGATAATCAATATGTGTTTGCAGTACGAGGAATTATTTGGGTCAGTGTCGATAATCACTCTATGTATGCAGTACGAGGAAATAAATTAGGTTATTGTCGATAATCACTATGTGTTTGCAGTACGAGGGAATTAATTAGGTTATGTCGATATTCACTCAGTGTATGCAGTACGTAGTAATTGATTAGGTTAGTGTCGATACTCACTCTGTGCATGCAGTATGAGGGAATTAATTAGGTAAGTGTCGATATTCACTCTGTGTGTGCAGTACGAGGGAATTAATTAGGTTAGTATCGGTATTCACTCTGTTTATGCAGTACGAGGGAAATAATTATGTTTTTGTCGATATTCGTCGATATTCACTCTGTGTATGCAGTACGAGGGAATTAATTAGGTTCTTGTCGATTTTCACTATGTGTATGCAGTACGGGTGAATTAATAAGGTTAGTGTCGATATTCACTCTGTCTATGGAGTACGAATGAATTAATTAAGTTATTGTCGATATTCACTCTGTGTATGCATTACGAGGGAATTAATTAGGTAATTGTAATTTATTCACTCTGTGTATGCAGTTTTAAGGTAGTAATAAGGTTAGTGTCGATAATCACTCTGTGTATGCAGTACGAGAGAATTAATTATGTTATAGTCGAAAATCACTCTGTGTATGCAGAGCGAGGGAATTAATTAGGTTATTGTCGATAATCACTCTGTGTACAGGTGTATGAAGTACGAGGGAATTAATTGGGTTAGTGTCGATAATCACTCTATGTATGCAGTACGTGGGAATTAATTAGGTTATTGTCGATAATCACTATGTGTTTGCAGTACGAGAGAATTAATTGAGTTAGTGTCGATAATCACCCTATGTATGCAGTACGAGGGAATTAATAAGGTTAGTGTCGATATTCACTCTATGTATTCAGTACGAGGGAATTAATTAGGTTAGTGTCGATATTCGCTCATAAAAGTTACATTGGGAGATCTTAAAGGGACACAAGGCAATTTTGATTTGTTTCAAACTCGCGGTGTCCTGTGAGTTGAATAGCTTTCATCAATATTAATTATAAGAACAGTATAAAGCAAACTGGTTTTTTCTTCTTTTTTTTCATATTATTTACTGTAGAAGATAGTGCACCAAATATTTAAACACATGGTAGAATAAAGAAGAAAACTGAAAACTCAACATTTTATTTAAAATTATATTTAAATAGGTTTACAGTTTAAACTGTAAGATTGCCATGCGTCCCTTTAATCTCAGGGAAATTAGATCGGTTTCGATGTTATTTGAAAGAATAGTGTGAGTGTATTTCACAGGTAAGTAAAGACAGGACTTTATGTGCGTGGTTTATGATGCATTTGCATGTACGTGTGGACTTCGGTTTAAGTCTCGTTCAGGTTTAAAGTACGTAGTCTTTTTGTTTGTTGAGAGAACTCCGTCGCCTGGTCTGGGTTGAGATAACTCCGTCGCTTGGTCTGGGTTGAGATACACCTGTCGCTTGGTCTCGGTTGAGATAACTCCACCTCTTGGTCTGAATCGAGATAACTCAGTCGCTTGGTCTGTGCTGAGATAACTCGGTCGCTTGGTCACGTGTGTAATCGTACACCTGATATTACTACGTACCACTGAATCGGTGAAAATATACAAAATCAAATAAAATGCATAAAGCTGTAAATCTCAGAATGATGGGCGATCCCACAGGATAAATTAATGGAGACGCTTGTTTTACTATTTGATAAAATCTTCAAGATTAGCGTGTCTTCCTTTAATACAATTCCATGTTAAATTCTAAAAATGTTTTGTTTCTACATTAGCGTAACACGTTTACTTTAGAAATCATCCGTTTGACGCAGGGCTAATCGCAAAGCAAGCAGACGACTGATGGCCATCGCAGAGCCAGATCAAGGTTATAGTAAATGAGTCTCCATGCCCCTTCCATAGTAAAATTAGAATGTTGACAACCCGTTAAAAATTCAAACCTGATTAAAATTATGGTAAACTCACTTTATCATGTACATAAACATGTCTTAAACATCAACACGGAAATATGGGGTTTAATATCTTCTAAGAAACATTGCTTCAGCTGTTTACTAACACCGGGTCAAGGGTCAAAGCTATTTTTAATGCTTGCAATTTCGTACCCTGTCTACTGTTTATATAAAAAACTGTCAAAAACATAATGAGCTCCCTTTTCAAATATCAGCAACATGTCCAGAATACAGTTACAGCCAAAATGTAACAGGAAATTGCATTAAAAAAGTTTTTAAAGAAAAATAAGATCAGCACCCTTTAATACAGAACTACTTTCGACTGCACTGGGCGAGCACATCCGGTTGATTTCGTGTAATTAAACCTCAAGCAGCAAGAAGCGTGATAAAAGCAAAATCCTTACTCACAAACGATTATATTTAGTAACTGGTTTTAAAGGGACACACGGCAATCTTTATTTTTTCAAAACTCACGGCGTCCTGCTAGTTTATCTGCATAACCTGTATTTGTTATCAATCATTCATTATAAGAATAGTATTAAGCAATTTTGTTTTTGCATATTATTAATTGTTGATATTATTGCATCAATAATATATATTTACGTAATTTTAGCACATTTTAGGCTATTTATGACGGTCGATTTTTAGAAGTGGATGCAGACCACCAATTTTTCCTTGACATAACTAGTATTAGTGTATTCCCCTCCAATTTCCCCCACATCCGTAGGAACCGACACGTTCTCACAGCGGAGATGTATGTACATGTATGTGTGTGTGATGGGGGTGGATGGGGTATGTGTGGGACTTGGGGTTAAACGTCGCTTTTAACAGTATTTCAGTCCTATCATGCACTTATCAATGTTTTCCCGACCGGGTGGGGGTGCGAGGCGGGAAAATGAGCGAAATGAGAAATAGTACAAATATATAAATTAATTGTCTAATTTCCCATCACGAGGGCAAACATGTATGTGTATTTTCCTATGAGGTTGGAGTTTTTATCAAAATAAAATATCGCAATGTTGGTACGGGATCTGTCTAATTGCCTACCCCGAAGAATTACTTTCTCTCTACTCCACGGGATGGGCTCGCAGCCCCACCCTCTCCCCCTCCGGTGGGGGTGGGGAACATTAATAGGTATATCACGACGGTGTCTGCTTGTAAAAGAGCTAAATGCTTGCTCAGCGTTATAGTACTGCCCCTTGGAATATCACGCCATACCCCACACATTATACTAACACCAGGCCTACCAGCCAAAGAAATACCCTTTATATGCTGAACATCAAGCAAAGAAGCTACTACGACTGTTTTTATGAAGTCTTTGGTATGACCCAGTCGGGAATTGAACCCATGACCTCCGCATGTCAGGCGGGCGCTCTACCACTAGGCGAAGCCGTGGACATTTTGATATTCTCAAATGTGGTTCCAGGTTTGATTTCAGAGAAATGAACCAACGCAGCTAGTAAAAGTATCAGTATCCTCAAAATAATTATTCTCACTCTCTCCTCCCCAACACTACTTAATTCTCACTCTCTCCTCCCCTAACACTACTTAATTCTCACTCTCTCCTCCCCAACACTACTTAATTCTCACTCTCTCCTCCCCTAACACTACTTAATTCTCACTCTCTCCCCCCCCTAACACTACTTAATTATCACTCTCTCCTCCACTAACACTACTTAAAGCTACTAAATCCATATTAAAATAATATGGCTTACACGCATTAAACATGTTCAGTGATAACAGATTTTTAGAGTAAATTGCGCCTAAAGCTATACAATATATATGTACATTGAAAATGATACTAACACACATTACTTAGACAGGGATGAAGTACTTGATGAACGACATCCACTCTAAAACTGTATATACGACAGAAATGATCACTTTTAGCCAACCTCCAATCAGGTAAAAATATTGATTTATGAGATATTTTCCATGGACAATTCAAACAATTCATGAGCGGCCAAAAAAACGCCAGTCATGTTTATAAACAGATGCTTGGTGAACAATGAAGTAATTAACAAAGCAATATAAAGAATGTTTACAATATCAAGGGTCATAACAATATCGTTACTAATCCGAACTAGGTGGTTTAGTATATCGTATTAAGAACTAAGGTCATATCGTCTCAAAGAGGAAAAATTTAACAGAAAACGGACAACACCCATCCATAATTACTAGAATGACAACAACGCTGCACTATGATCAAGTCTTATTTAGAAAAAAGAGGAAGGTACTTGTTTGTAGGTATTTATTAGAAACAGTGAATCACATATATGAAACATAATACGTACTAGTTTATACGCATACGCCATAGCTTTGGCAAAGTTATCATATTCATAATATCCAAACTGGAAATACATTAATGGGTCATAAATATGTTGTTAATAGTTTAAAATGCAGTTAGTGCAATAATTGTACAAGCATTGGGTTATAAATGTATATACAAAGCTAAATTGCACTGGTGGTATGTTGATACAAATTGACTCTTTGTGAAATTTCAAAGTTAATGTTCCAGTCTAAGTAAACGCCTAAAGGAAAGGAAATTAAATGTATTTATTGAGATTCATTCAAGTTTGACTGTGAATGTTAAAACGGTGATTTTGGTATTTCTTAGAACCCCCTTTGAGGGGCATTTGTAGCCGAAATATACTCGTTCTTCCACATTGGGCACTCACATGTTATACTACAGTGGATGACTTTGTCCTCCAGTGGATGATTGTGTCTCCTTCTGTGGATTACTGATCGGAGCATGAGTGACAGAAATGTGTCGTTTATTGTGTCTTCTGAAATTACTCCTGTCCTTTGTTTTGTATGTATTTATTGAGATTCATTCAAGTTTGACTGAGAATGTTAAAACGGTGATTTTGGTATTTATTAGAACCCCCTTTGAGGGGAATTTGTAGCCGAAATATACTTTTGCACGTTCTTCCACATTGGGCACTCACATGTTATACTACTAGTGGATGACTTTGTCCTCCAGTGGATGATTGTGTCTCCTTCTGTGGGTTACTGATCGGAGCATGAGTGACAGAAATGTGTCGTTTATTGTGTCTTCTGAAATTACTCATGTCCTTTGTTTTGTATGTATTTATTGAGATTCATTCAAGTTTGACTGTGAATGTTAAAACGGTGATTTTGGTATTTCTTAGAACCCCCTTTGAGGGGCATTTGTAGCCGAAATATACTTTTGCACGTTCTTCCACATTGGGCACTCACATGTTATACTACAGTGGATGACTTTGTCCTCCAGTGGATGATTGTGTCTCCTTCTGTGGATTACTGATCGGAGCATGAGTGACAGAAATGTGTCGTTTATTGAGTCTTCTGAAATTACTCCTGTCCTTTGTTTTGTACCCACACTCGCATGTCACTGTATGTATCCATTAAGTCGCCGGATATATCCAATGAATGGGCGCTGAGATCTATCTGAGTAATAAAAAGGGTTACATACATATTTCTTCGGATAGTGTAAGCTTTTCACAAAGCACGACGTATTGCAATGGTGTGTGTGGAGGGTGGGGTGAACGTAAAATACTAGTATATTAATGCATAACGTAGAATATAAATATCACATATAAAAGAAATACACTGTATTGGGAGTGGGGGAGGAGGGTTGAGACCGTGACGTTACATACTAGAATATAACCTAGTATATAACGTTCGCATATATGTATAAAGGAAACATGCCGTATTGTTTACCTAAGCTATTGTCCAACTTATCCCATTACAATAGGAGTAAGTGGAACTAACAATAACTTTGGCTACTGATGCACATGAAACGACATATACGGATATATTTAAATGCAATATGCTGTACACACTTGTGGCAATACGCCGTACAAATATTCAGTGACAGCAAGCAATATTCCGTACACCGGCCTTTACAAATAAACGTGATTCTGAAGAATTAAGACAAACAAAATCCCCGCAAACAACTGGTAAAATGTTATATTTTGGCAGCAAAAGCCTCGCTGTGTGTACAGAATAGAGATGTATATGTCGTGTTGTAAGAGAACTTGTAAGTAAACGACTATTCAGCGTCAAAAATTGAAGTACCTCCGTCATGTTTGATTCACTCTGGAAATTAACCAAGACTGTATTTTCTAGTAATTAGCCGGTTTATGAACAGATAAAATACGCGAGAAAGTCTTACTATACCTTTTTCAGCTGTATCAATGACGTATATTCCTTAAACAATTGATTTCCTGCTGCTCGTTGACGTTTATCTTCCTGATTTTGTATATTTTCACCGATTTATTGGTAGCTATATCCGGTGTGCGAGTACACGCGGTGTTGGTATGGGTAGAGATAACTCCTTCGCTCGGTCTGGGTTGAGATAACTCTCCCGAACCCTATCACTAAGCTTCATTACCATACATACAGGAATTACAGTTATATATTAGTGTCTAAATGATTCATCTTAGCAAAGTGTCGCCCTTCCACACAGCAGAATAATAATATCATAAAAAGTGTGAGTATTAACAAAGATATATCATGTGTATCCACACATATATATAAATAAATAATACTAATTACTGACTACTTTAAAGAACTCCTCAATGTGATCCAAATTATGTCCGAGTCAAGATCGGGAAGTCCCGACCACAGGATCAAAATGCCGTCATTCTAACTACTACACTGCGACGCCAACGATGCACAATGCATGATTGCTATCCGTTATGGTTAACCAATATGACTTCTAAAACTCTTGGGATCATTACATGGCATATGTCGAGGCAACCACGGTGGTCAGTGTTCCTGCAACCATGAGTGTGATTTCGGGAACCAGTAGACTACACTACGTGCCGCGTACCAGTCTACTCGGTCTACCATAATGTATACCTTAGAATCAAAATGGATACCGATTACCGAAGGAGGGGTACTGGATAACGTGGTCTGATGGTTCATGTTCGGAAACTGATGACAATTAACATACAAATAAACGCACATACTAACGAACTAGTTGTGGCAACTGACATACACATAACCGCACATACTAACGAATAACTAGTTGTAGCAATTGACATAAACATAACCGCACATACTAACGAATAACTAGTTGTGGCAATCGACATAAACATAACGACACATACTAACGAATAACTAGTTGTGGCAATCGGCATAAACATAACCGCACATACTAACGAATAACTAGTTGTGGTAATTGACACTCATAACCACTCATTTAGCAAGAGCAGAGAAGTGGTTTTATGATGGAAAACAGATAGAAGCTGTAAGTGGTTATAATTATGTTGGATTGTTTTTTACATGTCGATTATCTATGTACCAGATGGCGAAAGCACTGGCAATAAAGGCAAAACGTGTATTAGTTGCTATGCTATTTTCATTAAGTGAGCTAACCCCGATACCTTACAGTATATATTTTAAACTATTTGACTCAAAAGTTAGTCCGGTATTTCTTTACGGATCAGAACTGTGGGGATTTGATCAAATGGAATGTATTGAAAGGGTTCATATGTATGCTTGTAAACGTTTTATGAATGCATCTATAAATGCATGCAATGCAGCAGTAATGGGTGATTGTGGTAGATACCCTATGTATATAGCAGCCAACAAAAGATGTATAAAGTATTGGTTTAAAATTATAAAAATGCCTTGCACAAGATATGTTAAAAAATGCTATGAAATGTTGATTCTTTTAGATAGTCATGGATATGAAAATTGGGTAACAAAACTAAAGCACAATTTGTATTATAATGGCTTTGGATATATATGGGAAAGGCAGAGTGTTGTCAATGAAAATGTTTTTATAAAGCAATATGAGTTAAGGCTCAGAGACCAATATATACAGAAGTGGAGCGAACAAGTAGAGGGTAATGCAAAGCTGCATTTGTATAGGTATTTTAAATCTGAACTTGTTGTAGAAAATTATTTAAATGTATTAAATATTAAGAAATTTAGAATAGCTATGGTATCTTTTAGAACATCCTCTCACTCTCTACTCATAGAGAGAGGACGGCATGTAGGTATGCCTAGAGGGAGACGTTTGTGTTTTCATTGTAATAATGTTATAGAAGACGAATATCACTTTCTACTGATATGCCCATTATATCATGATTTAAGATCGTTATATATTCCTAAAAAGTACTATGAGTTTCCTAACAAACACAAGTTTAATATTGTCATGTCATGTAAAAATGAAAGTGTTATAAAACATATAGCTATGTTTCTTTACTATGCTTTCGTTAAACGAAGTGAATTTATTCATGATTAGTATGTACTGTTATATAACAGCAATAGTATTGTATTGATAGTGTTGTTAGTTAATTGTACATTTATGCATAACAACCAAACCACGTGTAAATTTATGATAAATATATTGTATACATGTTATGTGTTTTGGCCGGTGGCCTGTATCACTAATAAAATATTGAAATTGATACTAACGAATAACTAGTTCTGATAATTGACATACACATAACCACACATACTAACGAATAACTAGTTGTAGCAATTGACATAAACATTACCGCACATACTAACGAATAACTAGTTGTGGCAATCGACATTAACATAACCACACATACAAACGAATAACTAATTGTAGCAATTGACATAAACATAACCGCACATACTAACGAATAACTAGTTATGGCAATCGACATAATCCGTAAAAAATCGATACTTTCTGACAAGTTTAGGTCCCAGTGGGATTCGAACCCGCAGAGATGAGAAGCGAAAGGTTTACAACGGAATACCCGAGAGAAGTGTGTGATAACGGGTTTGCGCAATCATCACCTCTAGGAGAATGTTTACAACGCAATACCTGAAGGAATTATTCGACTGTCAGATAATATGTGATGACGTGTTTACGCAATCATCACATCTCACGCTACACATGCGTATACATACTGGAGGTGAAATGATTCAGACGACGTGTGTTTGACATTACAGTTACAGTTAATATACTGATATGATCGTGGTAACTTTTGCTGCCTTTGTTTCATTGATTAATTACATCTAGTTATTACAGAGTATTTGATCATACACTGATACACGTTCATAACTCAGTATATATGACTTTGTACCTTACGTATGATAAGGGCCGTACGGTGCTTCGGTATTCTCCGTGCGACAACGGAACAACATGGTCGATTTCCGTTACCCGGTATTTTCAACAGTTACATAAAACGATTCAACAATCCCGATTGCATACCGAGATGTTTCCCAACCGAGTGATGCTGTCGGTCTTAATTTGCATACGATATTGATGTCATGGCTTTATTACACGTTCACACCGTAAGATATATGATGCATGGACCTATAATAATCCAAAACTAAAATAAGGTCAACAATTGCAAAAGCCGCAATTGAGTCTGTTCATGAGAGGTATTGTATGAAGCAACACCCCCAAAACGCCCCCTAGCTCCGACTTAAGCGGAGCATACTGGTACAGTTTCAAATAATCACGGTGACAAAAAGTATATTATTTGATGGTTATTGAGAACAAAGTATACTATTTTACACATGGTACAACATACGGAACTGTTAATGTCTGCAGACTATGCACGGTGTATACAGTCGTACATGTAAACACAATCGAACACCATACCTCATTATGTATTCCTTATTTGTGTGATACTAGTTTTAAAGTTATATAAAATACATTGCTGGATTTTACTATTAAAAGTGTGATTGTCCCGAGATTTATTTAGACTAGCCCCACGACGGACAACCATTTATGAAAGAGAGACTAGCCCGGATCCAAATGTAATAGCCCCGGGTGTCGGGCTATCCTGTTATTGGAACATTGAACTGGTAGAGAAGTGGCGAACTTAACCAAAACACAAAAGCATATGTCAGGTTATTCACATTGTACTACTGCTGGCAGGACACGCTGCTATCGGCGAGATGTGTGAAGTTCTATATCTGTATGGCTTCTGGTCTCCGAGACATTAATCAGAAACTTGAATGTAACACATGAATGCAATTAACGAAGTACGAGAAGTAGGTCAAGGCCATTCAGTGACCTACCTTAGGTAGGAATATACTGCTGTCATGAATATGTAAGCGTGTGTGAAGTTTGGACGCCTTATAGTTTCTGGGAAGTGTAGCTGCATGTAAAATTTAAATGAAAACGAAATTGCCAACAATTTATTACAAAACAACAATTAACAAGAGCGCCATCTAACGGGGCATTATACGCCCGCTTTCTAATGTTTTATGCTAAAAGCATTTCCTAGGCAATAGGTCAACGTAACCCTTACCATTGACATTTTAACAAAACAAAAACAAATAGAGGACGTTGTTTAACCAAGAGCACTATTTGTATAAAGTTTCAAGACTGTAGATCAAATATTCGTGAATAACAGCTGAAAAGGAATATGTCATGATCAGGTCAGTGACCTTGATATATGACCTATTAATCTATAACTTAATAAAGGTTGTTGTTTTAACTTGGGTCTTATTTCTTCAATAATTGTAGGTCTAATAGTTACAAGTTTCAAAGAGGATTCAGTCATTGTCAGTTCAATGTGACCTTGACGACCTACTGAACCCAAAAGTAATAGGCTTCCTCCTCTAACCAAGGACAATACACCTATGAAGTTTAATAAGTGTGGGTATCATATTTCCGGGATTGTCATTTGCATTATATGGGTATTATACTCCTGGAGTTATCACTTTGAATATGAACTGGTGACTTTGACGTTTGACCTAGTGACCCCAAAAGCACAACGGTTATGCCTCTGAATAAACGTAATGCATCTATGAAGTTTCATGAGTGCAAGGGTTAAGGTTGCAGTTTTTTGGCGGAATGTGTATTTCCATATAAGGTCATGATGTCCTTGATATTTGGCCTACTGACCCCAAAGACAATATAAGGTATTTCTCTTGCCAATGTAAATGCACATACGAAGTGGGGGTGTTATGGTTTTGATGTTATCGCGCAGAATGCATATTACAACATAAGGTCATAGCGACCTTGACCAATGACCTGCTAACTCGAATGAAATATTTTCTCTTACCAATGGCAATGTACTCATGAAGTGTCGTGAGTGTAGGTGTTATGGTTTTGAAATTATCCCACAAAAATGCCTATTTCCATATAATGTCACGGTGACCTTGACCTTTGACCCAAAATCAATAGGGTTTCTCCTCTCTCCATAGTAGACCTATTCGTCGAGAGGAAGTTGTCCTAGCCCGGTGCAGGATAGGGCATACACGTTTCACTCATTCATATTTATTACAAGGTGAGCAATTACCAGAATGTATACCCTGCTTTGCACCGTTAACGGTCAAACACATCTTATTGGAATGTGTAGACTTTGATCCTATGCGTCAAAGGTACTACAATGTTAATACTATGAAAGAGTTATTTGATACTGTAGATTTTAGTCTTGTTTTAGATTTCCTAAAAGAGATCAGACTATATAAATCATTATAATGTGATCTTATATATATTTACTTATTTATATACCCGTTGACGGGCATTTGTTGATGTACATACATAGTTTATATTACACCTTATCATCCCTTATCTTTTAATAGTTTTATATTTATATATTTACACTTATTTTTAAATTTTTGCGCACAATATGAATATTTATGTGTCGACGTGCCGTAAAACACCATTCATTCATTCATTCTCTCTCCACAGTCAATTAACCTATCAAGTTCTTCAGTGTGGGTGTTATAGTTTCGAAGTTATCACGAAGAATGCCTATTTCCATTTAAGGTCATGGTCACCTTGACTTTTGTCCAACTGAACCATAATCAATAGAGTTCCTCCTCTCACCAAAGGCAATGCACCTATGAAGTTTCATAAGTGTTGATTTTACGATTTCGAAGTTATCAGATGGAATGCCTATTTCAATATGATGTCATGATGACCTTGACCGTTGACCTACTGGCCCCAAAAAACTATAGGGTTACTTCTTTCACATAGTGCAATGTACCTGTGAAGTTTTATGAGGGAAGGTGTTAGGATTTTGAATTTATTGTAAGGAATGCATGATTCAATATAAGGTCTCTGTGACCTTGACATTTGACCTACTGGCCCCAAAAACATTAGGGCACCTCCTCTCAACTAAGGCCTATGTGCCTATGCAGTTTTATGAGTAGGTGTTACGGTTTTGAATTTATTGTGTGGAATGCATATTTCAATATATAATCAGTATGACCTTGACCTTTGACCTGCTGAGCCCAAAATAAACTGGGTGCCTCCTTTCAACATGGTCGATGAACCTGTGATGTTTTATGAGTGTAGATGTTACGGTTTTGAAGTTACCATGTGGAATTCATAAAAGGTCAGTAACCTTGACATTTGACCCCAAAAGCAATAGGGTCCCCGATTTCAATAACGGTGATTTACCTATGAACCGCGGGTTGGCTGGCGGACGGACGAACGGACAGACAGACAACCCCATACCATACGTCACGTTTTTAAAACGGGCGTATAAAAAATACAAACAATTTATTATAAAACAACAATTCAAAAGTACAAACAAATAATTATTAAGAAGTACCTAAAAAAATAGAAAACATGAACTGGAAACACATTCATAACACTTTACAGTATAAATGAACTAAAAAAAAAACGCCTCAATGAGCATTTTTTTTTGTAGTTGCCTATATACAATTGTCGTAAGATAATGTCCCATGTTTGTATGATGACGTTGATGAAGTCATATGCTGACCCCGTCTTCTCTGTAAGGCACCGTAAAACAGAATTACCGCGTCGATTGTCGTAATTTGGTACTTACGACGGTTACGGAAATCGACGAGGCAATTCTGGCCCACACCGTGCTAAACGGAAAAGATCGATATTCATTTGCATAAATATGTATTACACTAGTGTATTAAGATAAATATATCATGGCTTTATAACACTCCGACGTCGTAAGCTATTCGATAAATGTGTCTAAAGAAGTAATTAAACTAACACTCGTTTGAAATATGAAATTATTTACAATATTATTAATATTAAATACTGTTGTATATCTGTGTTTCTTCACTTGTTACCTTGCATTTCCCGTTGATTTCCCGCTGATTCCTCAATGTAATGATTCTAAACTCATATTATCATGGCCATATGTATTTGTACCACACATACGAAATAAATCTCTATAAATGTACTAATATATATATATGGATAGTGAACGGTACATACTGACGAGACTGGCTGCATAACATACTGAATAATCAAACAGGAATTCCAGACCGAATACGCGTCATTCATTCCAGATGGATGGTCACGAGACTGGCTGCATAACATACTGAATAATCAAACAGGTATTCCACACAGAGTATGTGTCATTCATTCCAGATGGACGGTCACGAGACTGGCTGCATAACATACTGAATAATCAAACAGATATTCCACACCGAGAACGTGTCATTCATTCCAGATGGAAGGTCACGAGACTGGCTGGATAACACACTGAATAATCAAACAGGTATTCTGTTTAAACTAGTTTAAACACATTAATTTTACATCGACTGCGAAACAAGTTCTTGCCACTTAGAATAATCACTCTCGATGGCTTCCTGGGTAGAACCAGTACTAAGCAATGATTAATTATCTTGCTCGAGGATAAATAACGTGGCCGCGACGGAGGATAAAACCCACGACCTCTCGATCAGGAGTTCGGCGCTCTACCACTGGACCATGCACTCTACTGTATTCCACACCGAGTACGTGTCATTCATTCCAAATGGAAACTCACGAGACTGGCTGCATAACATACATCAATCATGTTACCTTTTAAATTATCGGCATATAAATTGCCATATCAGAACTGATCCTCTCCAAGTATGATATATAAATCCGGATTTAAACTAAAGACATAATATGTTTCCAACACTGTGTATATCAGTCATCAGAATTAGAGTTTCTGAACCAGCCGGGATTTCACTTTGAGTATATTACAGTTTCCGACATCTCACGTACTAACCTAGTCAAACAAGTGACTATACTATCATTTGTATCGGGTTGTATATAAAAATAGTATGGCTGGTTCCCACACAGGGTATGTTACATGTATCGGGTTGACGGTTCAATCTAATTGTTTGTCATGTATGTATGAACAGTGGACATTGTACGTCTACTCGACGGGAGTCATATATGTTGTTGTAAAGGTTACTTCATCTCATATAATGTTGCGGGTATATGAAATCTGTTAACTGGACAAATACTTTGATCCACAGACTACTCTTACATGTTACCTCTCCTTCATTTGTCTTCACGGATATTTTAAAGATTAGTATGTTAAGTACTTTGCCATGCACACATGTCTTTAAAATATGTATAGTACTTATATACGTCATGGCTGTCCATATGGTCCATATGATACACTTGACCTAAGTGGTTGTTCAGATGCACGGATGCACATATGTCTTTAAAGATGCCGCGAATGACTAAATTCCGACTAAATTCTTTAATGCGTTAGCATACTCATGTGTTTGTAAAGCTAGCTAGACATGGTAAATCCTTTACTGCACACGCTACACTTATAAGGTTTTTCACCTGTATGTAGGCGCATATGACTGTTAAGATCGCCTGACGTGGTAAATCCTTTACTGCACGTGCTACAGTTATATGATTTCTCACCTGTATGTATAAGCATATGACTGTTAAGATCGCCTGACTGGGTGAATCATTTACTGCACACGCTACACTTATACGGTTTTTCACCTGTATGTATGCGCATATGCCTGTTAAGATTGCTTGAATCGGTACATACTTTACCGCACACGCTACACTTATATGGTGTCTCGCCAGTATGTATAAGCATATGACTGTTAAGATCGCCTGACGTGGTAAATCCTGTGCTGCACACGCTACACGTATATGGTTTCTCACCTGTATGTATGCGCATATGCCTGTTAAGACTGCCTGACGTGGTAAATCCTTTACTGCACACGCTACACTTATATGGTGTCTGACCTGTATGTATGCGCATGTGTGCTTTTAGAGATCCTGACTGAGTAAATCCTTTACTGCACATGCTACACCTAAATGGTTTCACGCCGGCGTGTACTCGTGTGTTTTTTAAGACTACCCGACTCAGTAAATCCTTTATTGCACACGCCACACGTATATGGTGTCTCGCCGGTATGTATACGCATATGTACTTTAAGATGGCCTGACTCTGTAAATCCTTTATTGCACATACTACACGTATTTGGTGTCTCGCCAGTATGTATGCTTATGAGTGCTTAAAGATGGCCTGAATCGGTAAATCCTTTATTGCACACGCCACACATATATGGTGTCTCACACGTGTGTGTATTCGCATGTCTTTTAAGATGGTCTGACTGGGTAAATCCTTTACTACACACGCTACACTTATATGATGTATCGCCTGTATGTATGCGACTGCGTGCTTTAAGATTGTCTGACTCGGTAAATCTTTTACTGCACATGTTACACCTCAATGGTTTCTCGCCTGTATGTATGCGCTGGTATCTGTTATGACTACCCTGTGCTGCAGAACTTGAAGTTCAGTTGTATCTGCTGTTTTGCATATACATCCAACTGTATTGTATGTAATGTTGTCGTAGTGTGTTATCTGAAATAAAACAAAATGCCACACTCAAATTAGTGAGGTATAAAGTAAAACACCATACTATTGTCAATAGTGATATTCAGGCTTCATTAGACAAACTCTTGCATTGTAATGCAATACTTCAAGCCTGACTATATGTTCAGATAATAGAACTAGACGGATTTTCCACGGAACATGTGTGTCGCCTGCCGAGTGCTTATTTCAGCAAGCACAATCAAACTACATATTTTGAAAACAGGTGCGCAATCACTTATGAATTAGGGAGCAGATATTGGTTAAATCGCGTGTCGAAGGTCCCGGGTTCGATCCCCGTAGAGGTCAGGTCTCGGATTTTTCAGACGCACTCCCGCAGTACTTGTCTCGGGCAAGTTACTTTGTTAGTAGTCTATCCTTCGGAGGGGATGTTAAGCCGTCGGTCCGGTGTGCAGGGAGAGCAATATCATGTGCACGTTAAAGATCTCGCTGAAATTCTGTGTTAATCAGTGATTCAAAACGCCCATAAACCCTTCCTCGGAAACGAGGCTGCCGTGATAATCAGAAACTGATTGTGTGCAGTATCGGTAGAAAGAAAGAAAGAACTCTATACAGTTTCATGATAAAATATCAGTATTTTTCCAAGTTACGATCTAGGTTAGGTTGCAGGTCCGTGAAAAGGGACATAACTCTGCAAAAACAATCAGAGCTATTGGACATTTCAAAGGCATAGAAAAATTGCTAAAGAAGAACTGTGTAAAGTTGTAGGACCATAGGTCAATATGTTGTCTTGTGATAATCCATGTAAGGAAGACTAGGTTAACGTTTCATGAACAGGAGAATGAATCTGCCAAAATGACTGTTTTTTCCAAACTGTGACACAACTATTTCCCAATCAGACAACAACAGACTCATAATCTGAGAAAAAGCATTACTTCTGCATTGTGTTTTTGTCTGTTAAATCGGTTCTGACTGAGAATTCATTAGTTATAATAAATTGTGAATGAAAATATATAGCACAGAATTGGCACATTAAATCAATTCATGAAATCTTACATATTTCCCAAAATGAGAAATAAGCGCATTCATCCCCCACCCCAAACCCCAAAATAAACATCTCAGGATATACAAGCACGCCGCAGAGGATGTTTACGTAACAACACGCAAACACCGGATATAATTACACACGGAAATACTTGCAGTTAGATTTTTTTCACCCGAGTCTTTCCAACAAACCCCTTTAAAATCACATTTCTATTAATAATTTAATACTAAAATTAAGAACTACTTTTAAAGCCAATTCCTAATAATAACCATGTTTTACGTCTGTAAAAATGTGCAGTCTCAGTCTCATGCAGGTACAGGGGATCAAATAGGCTCTGAAGTATAACAAACGTATCTCTAAATATACATACAAGCATAACACCAATCTTTCAACATACACAGAGTTAATTTTACATCAAATATAGCTTTACAATGTTACACAATCCTTCAACATACAGCAGAATTTATCTTATATCAAGAATAGCTTTACTGCCGTGATAATACATTATACAATCCTTCAACATTCAGGACAATTTATCGTACATCAAGAATAGCTTTACAATGTTACACAATCCTTCAACATACATGTGAATTTATCTTACATCAAGTATAGCTTTACAATGTTACACAATCCTTCAACATACAGCTGAAGTTATCTTACATCAAGTTTAGGTTTACAATGTTACACAATCCTTCAACATACATGTGAATTTATCTTACATCAAGTATAGCTTTACAATGTTACACAATCCTTCAACATACAGCTGAAGTTATCTTACATCAAGTTTAGGTTTACAATGTTAAACAATCCTACAACATACAGTAGAATTTACCTTACATCAAGTATAGCTTTACAATGTTAAAACCAATCCTTCAACATACAGGTGAATTTAACTTATATCAAGCATAGTTTAACAATGTTAAAACTTGTCCTTCAACATACAGGTGAATTTAACTTATATCAAGCATAGTTTTATAATGTTAAAACCTGTCCTTCAACATGCAGGTGAATGTTTCTTATATCATGTATATCAAGGCTTAAGCATAGTTTTACAATTAAAACTAGTCTTTTAACAAACATGTGAATTTATCTTATAGCATGCATAGTTTTACAATGTTAAAACCAATCCTTCAATATACAGGTGATTTTATCTCAAGTATAGCTTTACAATGTTAAAACCAATCCTTCATCATACAAGTGATTTTATCTGAAGTATAGCTTTACAAGTCAATATTAAAAGCAATTCTTCAACATCTGGCTTGAGTTTGTTGTATAAATTATCCTTGAACATTTAAGAAAGATGTAACAACATGTCATCATTGCGTTGTACTCGATGGGAAGATTTCTTCAAGCCATTGATTCCAATAGTTTCCCGTTCAGTTTTCGGCCTAAATCAACAAAAAATTGAATAGTTGTTTAACATCAACATATAATAGGTTATTTATTACATGTGGTACCATATCCATTCATAATTGTTCATTGCAAAGATGAGATTTTATCTTATTTTCAGTAGGTGATAATAATTTCGTTACTTAGGTTCTATAGTAAAAAAAGTCTTTGGCAGAGTAAATTTCAAGATTTTGATTTTGAAAGATACATATATTGAATCAGTTTGCATGAATGTGCATGAAATATGCACGGATTTAAAACAATCACACTGTATATACCTTAATTTTACCAGTAAACGTGGCAAACTCCCCGCAGTGGTTACTTCCCCTATCTGTTACAGTAACCACTGCCACCACACACTTTTATCCATAAATCCAGCTAAGTTTAATGTTTTGGTTAAATATGTTTTAGGTCGATATTTCAACTTGCTTTGTTCATAATATAGGAAAATAGTGTGATAAATGGTATCTGGTTATAATTTTTTTTTATTTATATATAAAAAAAAACAATTTTAGCGAATATATATTTAATATGCACACCGGTTACTTTTAAACAGACATGTATTCCGTTGAGAACATTACAGAAGTTGTGCGTTACCTTGCATATTGTTATTTTGAAATCACATGGCCTCATGATTTGTGTGGTGGCAGGGATTATTGGCTAAATATCACTGCGCGGATGTCAACATGGTTGAACATCAGGGATAAATGCCGAATGTATTGGTTTATCTTATTTCTGGTCACTGACTGGTCAGTTCTTTGATGATGTTTTATCAAAATTATAAATAGTAACATTAAGACAAATGGCTTGTTTTTCGTGTATTTCAGGTTTTTATATAGCATACCTTACTAGAAAAAGTAACCAATTAAAGACGTAATAATCCTGCATTGTATTACCCCTGTCCAATATCACAGCATGTCCATGCAAGTCAGCCTGTATAGATAAATTGACAAATCAACAATACATATGCAATAAAATATTATTAAAGTCATAGATCTACATACATATATATCCATGTTAAAGTCATAGATCTAACAAAGGTTCATACCTTGTCGTTGATTACATGCGTTTATAGTTTGATACCATCAATATTCAAATTCAAAATCTTCAAAAGTTCCATCAATCATCAGTTATCAGGTTATCTGTGATTGAAAACATATAAAAACAGTAGCAATTTCGAAAATATCAATTTATAAATGGCGGAATGTACAATAAGGGAGGTAATTGAACTATAGAATATAATATACTATAATAGTGCTTTATTACCATAAAGGGCCCACAAGGGGCATAATACAACATGTCAAACTTACCAATAAAAACCGGAAATATATATGAAATATAGTTATATTCATTATATTTATTGATATGCAGCAATTTATTAGATTGCAAAAGGCAACATGATTAAATAAGAGTGTATTCAAATAAAAGTCAGTCTGCCCAAGATTGTGTAATATAGCGAGGTGAAAATATCTAACTCATGAATAGTATTTAATATGTATTTTATTAAACTACTATATAAATATATTTCACAATAAAACTATACACAGTTAAAAAACCAGAGTAAATATTCAACTTTGATTAAATGTACAAGTTACAATTCGTAAGCAGTTCTAACGGTAAAAAGTCCGAGCTTAGCAGTCAAAATGAATCTGAATTAATATCTATCAATCTGTAAGAATCTCCCGAATGAAGGCAATCTCGTATCTTATATAGGGTGGCTATGTCCCACCTCTTTGACTGTCACTTGTGCCCTCGACCATGAACTCTAACCTCCGAAACTGGTTCTAGGACGCCAAATTTGGGGTTGATCGTACAAATCTCCTCTTTTTGGAGTAAACAAATTATTTAGCTTACTTTTCAGACTGCTGATACGGGGTATTTATATAATTCTCCCAGAGTTGCCCAGTCATTCCATTGTTTCAACAGACAAACCTCTACTTAGACTAAAGGTTATGGTTATACTGTTACTAAATATATACTTAATTGGATTAATTAACTTTCATGCGCATCAGTCATGAACTTTCAGAGGAAATGGTCAAACCCAGGTCTCTACACAAACAACGTAATTAAGCTACTTCTGAGACAAATGACATGCCTGTACCATCACGAGATGACTCATTGTTAGTGCAGTGTCCGATATTTCATAAGTGTTTCTTGATGGACAGAGGCCGTGAATGAATGTTGGTCACCTAGTTTTTCATAGTACATGTAATGACCAGCCATGGGTGCAATATAATAACTTACTTTAAGACCTCCCCAGCTCACTATAACACAATTGCACGCTAAATGTACTACTGCGCGGTTATGGAATGTACCATTGCACGGTGGGCATATTTGGCTTAATTTCCCATCAGAATAATCAAACCTATTTAAGCACATGTGACTGCTTCTATGCCAATAAAAACGTGGGGTTGTTTCCCCTCCCCTCCCACCTTTGGTTACGTAGTATTCATGGCAAATTTAGAGAGTATTCAGTACCCGTGGCTCGGGTTAAAATAGTATTCAGTACCCACGGCTCGGGTTAAAATAGTATTCAGTACCCACGCCTCGGGTTAAAATAGTATTCAGTACCCACGGCTCGGGTTAAAATAGTATTCAGTACCCACGGCTCGGGTTAAAATAGTATTCAGTACCCACGGCTCGGGTTAAAATAGTATTCATTACTCGGGTTATCCATGTTAAATAGTACTCGAGTCTAAAATGAAGGAGTATTCAGTACTCAGCTTAAAATTAGAGTGTATGCATTACTCGGGGGTGGCGGGGGTGGGGGAGGGGGGGGGGGGTGTCGCCCACAAAAGTTAATATTGTATGGTATTTGATAATTATAATATACGGTTAGAAATTTGGTATTACGTGTGTTATTGTTTTTACTTTTTCCCATGACATTTTGTTAATATATAATAAAAGTATAAGATAACCTACTTACCAACAAGGCACAATACCGTTAGTGTTTGGAGTTGGCGTAATGGTATGGCGGAACAGGCTTACTCACTTGAAATGCGGCTTTCATCGCTGCCAGTTTCGCGTCCGCCGAAACAGTGATATAGACACTGTGATGATTTTGTTTTGGCGTGTTTAATGATTCATAGCTCTATGGTCATCAAAACAGAACATGTTTTGCTTAATCTTATTTTAAAACAATTTGACATATAGAAACGATCGATATGTCATCGTTTCTATATGCCAATATACGCGTTTTGCCAAACAATGAATATGAACCAATTATCAATCGAATCCATCGATCAAACATGAGTGACACTAATTACAAGTAAATACACAAATTAGGTACCCTTACGAAAAGAAAATTATTCTGGCGAACCATTGATTAATATATAGCGAACCATCGGTGATTATAGTTTTCAATACATATTTCTATTCGCCAATTTTATTTTTGACATGAAAATTAGGTCTGCCACGAACAGTTCTCGCGAATATTTGGCGAACGTTAAATTGTTCATGAATAATTTAACTGAAAGCACTGTTCGCCAATAGTTCACTGCAAAACATGTTCGTCAACCATAGACCATGACTACTCTACACTTGTGTTTGAATCTAGAAGCAGCGATTTCATTGGATAATGACAGTCACGTGACTAACTAACAACACAACCGTCACAAGTGCTAATTAATTTACTATCAACGCATGTGTTCAGGCTATGATATTATCATATAGATATCATTAAGTAATTAATTCTGTGTGCTGAATGTCTTTATTAATTAGCTTAGTACTAGGGTGTATATATAGCTAAATTTATGATTTATATGTTCAAAGTGTATCATGAATGTAGTACTTAACTGATACACATTAATGATTACTATCAAGTTGTTATCATATAGATCTAAGAAAAGATATTTGTGTTGACTTCCAGAAAGCTTTCCATTTTACACCAATTATCTGCCATTTGAGATGGTATTGGTACACTGGAAATCATAAAGCAAATGTTTTTCATCTGTTATAAAGGGAAATACGAGTAATTTTGAAATAAACAGCCCAGAACTTTTTAGTACGATTTGCAATTTTCCTGCAAATCTAAGGCAAATAAGTGACCGTTTGCATTTTTTTCTGAGTTCTTTTGGCAAATATGCAGCAAGTTACCGCTGGAAGTTCTTCTAAGTTCATCTTGCGAACATACAGTGAATACATTATTATTTGAAAATTTGACTAAGTTCCTCTGGCAAACATACGGCAAACAATTTACCATTTGCATTTTTTCTAAGTTTTTCCAGCGAACATACTGCGAATAAGTTGACCATTTGCAAATATTCTAAGTTCTTCTAGCGAACAGATTGTGAATATTTTTTCTTTAGTGAATAACCCGCAAACAGTTGAAAATTCATTCGCTTTGTATTCGCGGCTAGTTGCGAATGCTTAGCGAATAGTTGCTGCATACAGACCAGTTCACAGAATGTTCGCAAAATATTCGCCCAATGTTCACAAATGGACAGGCATTCTGTAAGGGATAAGTCTTTTTTATTGTGTTTATTATATTTATTTTTTTTGAAGCTTCCATAACATATTGATACAGGACATATATATTATTTACAGATGTCATCATGCAAAAAGTGTATATTCATGTTTTATAACATGTAACTCACTACCTTTTTTTCTTATTGTGTCAAAAAATTTCCAATGCACAAAGTATCTTATTTTAAATGCAAATATAAACAATAATAGTATGGTCTTCTGCAAACCAATTACCGGAGAAAGGAAATGTTAAATCATGTATTATGTGTAAAAGATATGCATTTGTATATTTTCAACTATACTGTCGAATATGCACACTTAGGTATTTTATGTATAAATATTCATCAATATTAATGTATGCAGCATTATTTATTTTATATAGAACTGTACTAATATATTATCAATTATGCATTATTATACATTTCATTTATATACCTGTATCAGCTTAATTTCAAACATGCGCTGTTTTATATTTCCTGTATATATACACATGTATAAGTATTTCTCATATATAAAAATGCAAAAGAATATTGGAAGATGTTAAAAAATGTCAGTCATATTAATTCAAAGAAAGAATATCTCAACTTCACAATTTGCAAATTATTTTAAAGCTGTTAATGACCCACATTCTGCATTCTTCCAACCAGATGAAGATATATTACACTTTAACGATCGATATTTAAATGGCGAGTTACAGGTTATGTTTGCTGAACTCGATAACGAAATCACTCGTGCGGAAATATATAAAGGATGCACCGAGTTAACTTTAGGACGTTCAGGAGGCCCGGATTATGTAATAAATGAATTATTTAAATATGGATTTGATCAATTATCGGCATACTTAGTTGTACTTTTTAACAAAATATTCGACATGGGTTACTTCCCTTATCATTAGACAGAAGGTTATATAGTACCAATACACAAGAACGGGGATAAAGACTTACCAGAAAATTATCGTGGAATAACTCTTTTAAGTACATTTGGAAAATTGTTCACAAGAATATTAAATACTAGACTAAGTAAATGGGCGGAAGATTATTTTGTATATACGGAAGCCCAGTCGGGCTTTCGTAAAAATATGGGAACAACTGATAATATTTTTATTCTACATGGTATTGTTAACCATATACTAAATGAAAATAAGAAATTGTTTGTTTGCTTTGTAGATTTTACGAAGGCATTTGATTTATTGGTCAGAGATAATATATTTTATAAACTTATCCAATACGGAGTAAGAGGAAAAACGCTAAATATTATAAAGTCGTTATATACAAACGTAAAGTCGCGTATAAAACACCAAAACCAACTTAGTGAAAGTTTTAACTGTTTTATCGGGACCCGTCAGGGGGACTGTTTATCGCCGTTTATATTTTCAATGTACGTAAATGATCTAGAAGAAAACTTTGCTCTAAAAGGTTACAAAGGCGTAGATATTGACACATTAAAACTTATATTACTCCTATATGCAGATGATATTGTACTCTTCTCTGAAATTGAGGCCGGTTTACAAGAAGGGTTGACTATTTTAAAGGAATATTGTAACAGACGGAAACTCGTAGTTAATGTTAATAAAACAAAAGTAATGATTTTTAGGAAGGGGGGAAGACTAAGAAGAAATACGGTATTTATTTATGATGGTAAAGAACTGGAAATTAAAAATCAATTTACGTATCTGGGTTTTACAGTTACACCCGGTGGGTCATTCAATAAAACATTTGAAATATTAGGCGGTCAAGCTTTAAAGGCAATTTTCAAACTGAAGTCATACTTAATTAACTTTGGAGACCTTAAAATAAGCCATACGTTAAATTTATTCGACAAACTTATCCTTCCTATTCTAAACTAGCAGAAATTTGGGGTTTCGCAGGTGCCGAATCTCTAGAAAGGATATACTTGCAATTCTGTAAACAACTACTAGGTGTAAAACGTTCTACACAAAATAACTTTATATATGGCGAACTCGGTAGAACCTCACTAAAAAGTCAACGACTCTCCCATATTATCCGTTTCTGGTTAAAAATAACGCGCACCGACAATAGAAAATATATTAAACAAACATATAATATGATGATCGACGATATCATAAATACCCAAACAAACAAAATTGGGCAATACAAAATAAAGACTTATTAGAAAAAATGGGCTTTAACGATGTGTGGATTTCTCAAGGAGTCGAAAATATTGACCTGTTTTTACATATTTTTAAACAAAGAGCTAGAGACCATTTTATTCAAAATTGGAACGAACAGTTAACCAATTCAAGTAGAGCAAACACTTACATTCTTTTCTCAAACTTTAGTTTTAAAACATATTTAGACATAGGACTGATAAAGAAATTTAGAATAGCCTTAACTAAATTAAGATTATCTTCCCATCGACTAGAAATAGAAACAGGACGATGGCATAAACCACATAAAATACCAAGAGAAGAAAGAAAATGCCAACTCTGTAATTCCTTAGAAGATGAATTCCATTTTGTATTGGAATGTCCTTTATATTATGAATTTAGATGTGATCTTATACCTAAATTTTATTGGAAACGACCAAATGTTTCTAAATTTATTGAGCTTCTCTCTTCAGAAAAGATTAAAACAATAAAAAATCTATCAACATACATTTTTAAGAGCTTTAAGAAACGTGATGATACATATTATAATAAATAACACACTTTTCTCCACTCTGAATACTATTAATATATTTTTTCAATATAATTGGAATATTTCCGTTTATTTTCTAAAATTATTTGTCTCATGTACGTTTTCTTTTGTTTTGTTGTTTGTTTTTCTTTTTTCTTTTGTTCTTTTCAAATTGTTTAAAACAACAACACCTTTTTTATATATGAATCCATAACATGTATCAACTCAGTTAATGCATACCAATATATTGTCAATTACCGGAACTGTATATCATATGCATGTAATTCTGTATTTATTGATATTTGTGAACTCATGGGCAGAATGCCTACTGTTTGAAAATAAAAGATATAATAATATATACACCTTTGTGCGGATACTCACTCATATGTATAGCACACACACGCATACAAAAATTATTTACACATATATGCACATAGGATTTTTCTAAGGTATTGCAGGCATTTAGTATGTCTATGATTAGGTTGTACTAACTGTAAGAATACGTATGGATTACTTTTCTTTTTGGATGTAACCGGGTACAGGTATATGGTGAAAAATCGTTCCTCAACCGGGACTCGAACCCAGCCGGGAACCGATCTCAGGGGAAATGGAACCAGAATTAAAGCGTCAACAGATGGAAGCCCTACGGGAACAGATAGAACAACTAATTGATGAAAGGAACATAGGCGTGGAACGGCATGTTCTCGGTAATGCTGTTGGTGAAAATGTGAACCGACAAATATAACAGGTGGTGAAAAATCGATCCTCAACCGGGACTCGAACCCAGGGTCTCTGGTTTACCGTACCAGGGCTCTAACTACTGAGCTATCGAGGACACACGGTTAGAATCGATATTTCACCATATACCTGTACCCGGTTGCATACACCCCCACCAGATCAAAATTCGTTCCTGAATAACTTGAATAATTCCGCTAATATTGCAGTAAAACCATAACCACTATTTTCGCGACATTTATTACCTTTAGGAATATGTTGTCGGGCCTGGTAGCGCAGTTGGTAGCGCGTTGATTGTGAATCCGAAGGTCGCGGGTTCGATCATATCTCCGTCCGATATTCGGCACCTCTTTTCATCACCCGCTGTCGGTGTATCTAAGAAGTTTGCGTAAGCATATGCGTCTACGGTTTCCAACTTCCTTCGCAAAGTTGTCTTTTCTTGCTAAACAGCCGTCAATTTAAATCGACTTTTTGAGTGCAACGGTACATGCGCAGTGAAGCAGTCTATCGGGCATTTAGACCAAGGTAGTCCCACAACCCAGACAGTTTCCAGACGTGAACAGTTTTGACCAAAGCGAGGCTCAAACTCATGTTTGTGATGGGAAAGTGATTACAAGCCAACGGTCTAAAACGTTCTTAACACAAGTGTGAAAGATTCATTTCTGTTAAAAATCGCCAAAAGGCCCGAACGCATTTGTCACATTTGCAAATTGTGATTGTATAATGTATAAACTAATAAACATATGTATATTGTAAAATACTATTGTAACTAATATTGTACCAATAAAAGCTCAGACAAGTTGGAATATCAGGCATTGTGTGACTCACTCCAATTCCTCTAACCACAAGCCACCTCTCCCACCCTTCCCCATGTTTTATTTTATGAAGTTATATCGGTCAGTGAAGAAACCTTGTAAACAAATTGAATAACAACAGGTTGGGATTGGATTTCATACCACTGTGTCAAGCAAGGTTCCTATACATAGATAACTAGTTTTCGCTTATTTCCTTTAGTTTGGTAAAGTTTATTGAAACCTTACCATTACATTCCTCTCAGATTCTGAAAGTCTGGAATTGCGTTCAGGTCCAGTGGGTCAAAACCCCAAATAGTGGGGCAGATTGGTGACATATATTGGTAAAATCGGGCATTTTGTGACAAAAGCACCAAACTTGACACATAGCTAGGCAATACACTACTAAACATTTTTGGCTATGGACCCACGTCAGATTTTGAAAAATGGCCGCCATTTTCAAAATGGCCGCCAAATATTCTATAAAGAATTAAAGAAGCCCATAATTAATTGGTTTCATCAAAACTTGTTATTGTAAATACACTAAACTCAGGACATTGATAAACAATAAAATATGCAGTATAATTTGAGTCATTGTTTTCTTCAAAATGGTCGCCATTTTCAAAATGGCCGACAAAAAAATGCTGATTTTTTTTAGAAAGCATTCAAAATGTTGATGTGTTTCACAAATGTGTTGTCTTGATATATTTATGTGTATGTCTATACTTTAATAAATATGGGTTAGATACACCCCCATACTTCAGTGGTAGGGGTTTTAGACATGTATACATACTATGCCAACTCTTAGACTAGTTTGTCTTAGTTGTCTTTAGCCGTAAGCATTTCTGAAGTGTGTTTAAGTTTCAGTCTCATATTTATTAGCGGCTTTTAGTTTATAATAACTCGTAAGTATACATCCACTGACTTGGTAAAACACTATTTAAGGGATACACAACAATCTTGAATTATTTATCTAGCATCCAAATTGATTAATCCAATATCAATTTGACTTTAAAACTTGAATGGAATAATATTTCTTAAACACAGTCACAGTACCCAACGCCCCATTTTTAAAAGACTGTATACATCATTCCTGCTTTGACACATCGTTTGCAACATACTTGTCTCTTTGACTTCTACATTTAATAAGTTCCTGCAAACGCTGAGGCCTGTGTTAGAGTTATGGAGAAAGGCTTCAACACATCCTCTTCCAACCCCAGTCACCTTTTAAACAACTGGGTGTGCTTGAAAACAGCTATAGCAATTGGTTACAACTTGTTGTATCTAGACACCACTGCATGTCAACAATTCTTTGCGACACTTTTGGAATTGGAAAGCTTGTGCAACCTGAACATAGTATTTCCAGATTTTCCATGAACAGGTTTTACCTCTGAAGATATTTCATTACATCTAGTAAGACTTAGTGTGAAAAGCAACTATTCGCCTTGGTTTATATGAACTAATGAACAGGCAATACAGTGTGCAACGAAGAACCTAAAGTGATTCCGAGCTCCTAAAACTAACCCATGACTCATCTAACTGTATTTACTGTACCATTGCTATTACATGTATTACAACGTCTGTGTCTACTGTATATAGCATACGTTTAATGAAGTATTGTTTGACACATGCCACATGCAACACATGCATTATATCGTATCACCTTAGTGCATTGATCGAGGTCAGTATCAGATTCTCGTTGTCTGATACAAGACACATCTTCATCTCTGTTTTAGTGAACGTGTTTTTAGTTTCTCTTCTATCGCAACCGATTGCTATGCCAGTTAACCAGAGCTCTGATTTGTTTTGCATGATGGCCATCACCTACTAAACATTCTGCAAGTGACATTCAACAATGTATAAAAGAACTTGTTAATCATACTAATTTTTTGCAAGCATTAAAAGGCATTTTAATGCAGCTCGTATGATCTGATTAAAATCAGTAACGTTTGAGACACCCTAATCCGCCGTTAATCGGAACTTAATATGATACATATATATGCGAGAAGAGAAAGCAAGTTATAGAATATGTTGTAAGTTGGTGACCACTGAGGAAAGAAAACATGTTCTGGTTTAACTGTTTTTTAAAGACAGACTTGGTTATGTCACCTATAAGCTCTATTACAAACGTGTCATGAACGTGTCATGCTTTGCATGACATAATTTACTTATTTCTTGAGCAATTCTGTCACACGAGAGTCGTCTATGTAACGTAAGTCAAGTACCAGTACATCCTCAATAGTGTCCTTGAATATACGCTCAAGTAATATGAAAACGCAACACCGGAATTTCCGCTATACATTGTATGTACAATATGCTGCTTTTAATCGAATGGTACATGGCTACGTAAGACCTTTCCTTTTGGAAAAAATACTAAAACAACAAATAATACAGCAAATACTATTCCTGCAATGTTTCATTATTCACAGAGTACGTGTTTGGCTCAATCATGTGAGCAAACTTAGGATGCAAAATTTTGCAAACTATTTACGTTAAATACAGTACTGAACTAGCTCAATTTTTCGAAGAGCAACTTCAACATTGATGAAGTTCTTGTTACAAAGTGTAGTGTGATTAAAACGTCTACAACATCACAGTTGTGTCCTTTCTCTAGTTAACTGCAACTTTTTAAAAAAAAAACATCTTGGGATTTCTTTGGAATATTATGTGCAATTAAGTGTGCAGTATATACAATATATAGCGGAAATTCCCGTGTTGCGTTTTCATATCACTTGAGTGTATTTTCTAATTCCTCTACTGTGTCACTCAAACTGTCTTGCGAACATCTTTACTTTGTTCATGATGGAAAAAATCAGTCATTTCATAGGCAGCGCCTGATAAATTATTACAATAACCAATGTGGAAGCTGTGATGTGTTTACAGCACCTACTGCACCTTCATCTTCTTTCACAATCTTATATTTCTGCTTGTGAGCTAGTTCATTGGGTATTTATGAGACAATACTAATGAAGTTTGTCTCACACACACAGATGACTAATTTTAAAATTTAAAGTGTAACTGAAGAGTACTGCAATTGCGAACTTTTGGTTGCTCTTTATGACCGTCATGTGCAATACTCAAATGGTCTAAGGCATGCCTTGCTCACACTTCAAATAACTGTAAGCCCGGTTTACCATAAGTGTGGTAATCACATGATGAAAATTCCCTGATGCATGTGTTATATGCAGTGTCGTAATTGACATAAGGGCACTGATCCATCTATAGTCCTCAAACAAGTCTCAGATTGTTGGAATAACCATTTTAAATACGAAGGCTTCAACGCAAAATGCCATTATGTCACATTGGGTTTCAGGCCAATTTCATTGTTTCTGCTCAGCAACTATATAGTTTAGACACAGTTAAAGTAACATAATGGTACCTGGGTTATTAATTATCTAAATTAATTGATTGATTGATGATTGTCATCGATTGTTTAATTAAATCAATACAGTAATAATTTAATTAAACAAATTTATTAGTAAATGCATGCTTTGATAATATAGAAATATTATACTATCGCTGTACCTTTAAGAGTTATGTGCGGTATACATGGAACTTGCATCTAGTAGAATGTAGGATAATATCACGTATCAGTTGACATTTCTATAGCTGAATATGCAGTCTAAAACAGCTGTATTTTCACAACAATTAAAATATCAAATTGTTTTGTATTGGTACAATCACCAAAGATAGGAACATGATTGACGTTAAGGGGTCAATAGTTTGACCCTGCATCTGCAAGTCCATGAATTCTTTTCTGTATGCTTTAGTTAGATGGTTGGTATACATTAATGTATATCTATGGCTGTAGGAAGGTTGGTATACGTTAATGTATATCTCTGGCTGTAGGAAGGCTGGTATACATTTGAAGGAAGACACTCTGTAGCATTAGTTTGATGATTCATAATAGACATGATTGTGTATAATATCGGTAGAAAGATATATCACACACGTCCCGGATAATGTACGTGAAGATAACAGCATAATCGTTATACTCAAACTATGAGGCAGTTACCAACGTGGTGTGTACAATATACCGCACTGTAATGTGAAGTGTATGGATGGACATGCGCGTATATGAAGTACAATAGAAACTGTAGTATAGCTAATTAAGTAGGTTTGTAAGCGCGTTACTACCGTCTCGCCGCAGGCGCATAGCTAGCTTTTATGGCGATACCGGTAGAGAGCCCGCTTCGCATGCAATCGTAGGCGTTCCGAGTTCAAACCCCGCTGAGTTTTCTAATGTTTAAGGTCATCATTTATATGACGGGTGGGTTGTGGGGGGTTGTTGTGGTAGAGGCAGACAACCCCATGCTTCCTAGGTAGAACGAGTAATGTTTAAATCCGTAAAAATCGACATTTTCTGAGAAGTTTAGGTCCCAGTGGGATTCGCACCCGCAGCGATGTGAGGCGAAAGCTTTACAACGGAATACCTGAGAGAAATTATTCAAATGTCAGGTATGTGAAAACGGGTTTACGCAATCATCACCTCTAGGAGAATGTTTACAACGCAGTACCTGAAGGAATTATTCAACTGTCTGGCAATATGTGATAACGTGTTTACGCAATAATCACATCTCACACTACACATGCGTATACATATTGGAGGTGAAATGATTCAGACGACGTTTGTTTGACATTACAGTTACAGTTAATATACTGATATGATCGTGGTAACTTTTACTGCAGTTGTTTCATTGATTAATTACATCTAGTTATTACCGAGTATTTGATCATACACCGATACACGTTCATAACCCATTATATATAACTTTGCACCTTACGTTTGATAAGGGCCGTACGGTGCTTCGGTATTTTCCGTGCGACAACGGAACAACCCCGTAGATTTCCGTTACCCGGTATTTTTAACAGTTACGTAAATCGATTCATCAATCCCGATTGCGTACCGCGATGTTTCCCAACAGAGTGATGCTGTCGGTCTTAATTTGCATACGATATTGATGTCATGGCTTTATTACACGTCCACACCGTAAGTTATATGATGCATGGAGAAATAATAATCCAAAACTAAAATAAGGTCAACAATTGCAAAAGCCGCAATTGAGTCTGTTCATGACAGGTAATGTATGAAGCAACACCCCTAAGCTCCGACTTAAGCGGAGCATACTGGTACGGTTTCAGATAATCACGGTGACAAAAGTATATTATTTAATGCTTATTGAGAACAAAGTATACTACTTTACACATGGTACAACATACTGAACTGTTAAATATCTACAGACTAAGCACAGTGTATACAGTCGTACATGTAAACACAATCGAACAACATACATCATAAAGTATTCCTAACGTGTTTTACTAGTTTTAAAATTATATAAAATACATTGTTGGATTTTACTTTTAAAAGTTTGATTGTCCCGAGATTTGTTTAGACTAGCCCCACGACGGACAACCATTTATGAAAGAGAGACTAGCCCGAATCCAGACTGGACTAGCCCCGGGTGTCGGGCTATCCTATTATTTGAACATTGAACTGGTAGAAAAGTGGCTAACTTAACCAAAACACAAAAGTATATGTCAGGCTATTCACATTGTACTACTGCTTGTAGGACACGCTGCTATCGGCGAAATGTGTGTAGTTCTATATATGTATGGCTTTTGGTGTCCGAGACATTAATCAGAAACTTGCATGTAACACATGCATGTAATTAACGAAGTATGAGAAGTAGGTCAAGGCCATTCAGTGACCTACCTTTGGTAGGAATATACTGCTGTCATGGAGCTGTAAGCGTGTGTGAAGTTTGAACGCTTTATAGTTTCTGGGAAGTGGAGTTGCATGTAAAACAAATAAAAACGAAATTGCCAACAATTTATTACAAAACAACAATTACCAAGAGCGCCACCTAATGGGGCATTATACGTCCGCTCTTACAGTTTTTATGCTAAAAGCATTTCCTAGGCGATAGGTCAATGTAACCCTTACCGTTGACCTTTTAACAAAAAAATAACTGATAGAGGATGTTTTTTAACCATGAGCACTATTTGTATAAAGTTTCAAGACTGTAGATCAAATATTCGTGAATAACAGCTGGGAAAGAAGTTGTCATGATCAGGTCACAGTGACCTTGACATCTGACTTACTAAGCTATAACTTAATAGAGGTTGTTGTTTTAACTTGGGTCCTATTTCTTCAATAATTGTAGGTCTAATAGTTATAAGTTTCAGAGAGGATTTAGTCATTGTCAGTTCAATGTGACCTTGACGACCTACTGAACCTAAAAGTAATAGGCTTCCTCCTCTAACCAAGGACATTAGTTTGCGTACTATACTCCTGGGGTTATCACTTTGAATATGAACTGGTGACCTTGACTTTTGACCTAAAAAGCAAAAGGGTTCGCCTCTGACTAAACGCAATGCAGCTATGAAGTTTCATGAGTGCAAGGGTTGTGGTTTCACAGTTATTTGGCGGAATACATATTTCCATATAAGGTCATAAAAGGTCATGAGGTCCTTGATATTTGGCCTATTGACAACAAAGACAATATAAGGTCTTAATCTTGCCAATGTCAATGCACATACGAAGTTTCATCTGTAGGGGTGTTATGGTTTTGATGTTATCGCGCAGAATGCATATTACAACATAAGGTCATAGCGACCTTGACCATTGACCTGCTAACTCGAATGAAATACAATATTGTCTCTTACCAAGGGCAATGTACTCATGAAGTGTCATGAGTGTAGGTTTTATGGTTTTGAAATTATCCCATAAAATGCCTATTTCCATATAATATCACGGTGACCTTGACCTTTGACCAAATTACCCAAATCAATTGGGTTCCTCCTCTCACCAAAGTCAATAAACCTATCAAATTCTTGAGTGTGGGTGTTATAGTTTCGAAGTTATCGCGAAGAATGCCTATTTCCATATAAGGTCATGGTCACCTTGACCTTTGTCACACTGAACCATAATCAATAGGTTCCTCCTCTCACCAAAGGCAATGCACCTGAAGTTTCATAATTGTGGGTATTACGGTTTCGAAGTTATCAGATGGAATGTCTATTTCCATATAAGGTCTAGTGACCTTGACCTCTGACCTACTGGCCCTAAAAAACTATAGGGTTCCTTCTTTCACTTAGGGCAATGTATCTATTAAGTTTTATGAGGGCAGGTGTTATGATGTTGAATGTATTGTGCGGAATGCATGATTAAATATAAGATATCTGTGACCTAGACATTTGACCTACTGGCCCCAAAAACAATAGAGTACCTCCTCTCAACAAGGCAATGTACATATGAGTTTGATGAGTAGGTGTTACGGTTTTGAATTTATTGTGTGGAATATAAGGACAGTATTACCTTGACCTTTGACCCACTGAGCCCAAAAGATAGTGGGTGCCTGTTTTCAACAAGGCCGATGAACCTATGAAGTTTTATGAGTGTAGATGTTACGGTTTTGAAGTTACCATGTGGAATTCATAAAAGGTCAGTAACCTTGACCTCTGACCCCAAAAGCAATAGAGTTCCTGCTTTCACCAATGGTGATTAACCTATGAACTGCGGGCTGGCAGGCGGGCGGGCGGGCTAACTGACGGTCAGGCAGACAGGGAGACAACCCCATACCATAATACGTCCCGTTTTTCAAACAGGCGTATAAAAAATACAAACAATTTATTACAAAACAACAATTCAAAAGTACAAACAAATAATTATTAAGCAGTACCTAAAATCGGAAGAAAAAAACATGAACTGGAAACACATTCATAACATTTTACAGTATAAATGAACTCTAAAAAACGCCTCAAGGAGCATTTTGTTTTGTAGGTGCCTATATACAATTGTCGTACGATAACGTCGTATATGCTGACTCTGTCTTCTCTGTAAGACACCGTACAACGGAACTACCGCGTCGATTGTCGTAATTTGGTATTTGTGACGGTTACGGAAATCGACGAGGCAATTCTGGCCAACACCGTGCTAAATGGAAGAGATCCAAATTCGATATTTAGTCATCAGAAATGGAGTTTCTGAACCAGCCGGGATTTCACTTTGAGTATATTACAGTTTCCGAAATCTCACGTACCAACCTAGTTCAACAAGTGTCTATACTATCATTTTTATCGGGTTGTATATAAAAATAGTATGGCTGGTTCCCACACAGGGTATGTTACATGTATCGGGATGACAGTTCAATCAAACAGTTTGTCATGTATGTATGAACAGTTGACATTGTACGTCTACTCGACGGGAGTTATATATGTTGTTGTAAATGTTATTTTATCTCATAGAATAATGCGGGTATATGAAATCAGTTAACTGGACAAATACATTGATCCACAGACTACTCTTACATGTTACCTCTCCTTCACAGTCTTCACGGATATTTTAATGATCAATATGTTAAATACTTTGCCATACACACATGTTTTTAATATATGTATAGTACTTATATACGCCATGGCTGTCCATATGGTCCATATGATACACTTTACCTAAGTAGTTGTTCAGATGTACGGATGCACACATGTCTTTAAAGATGCCTCGAATGACTAAATTCTGCAATGCGTTAGCTTCAAGTATCTGGTGTATCGTATGTATGCCTACTTATGTGTTTGTAAAGCTTCCTAGACATGGTAAATCGTTTACTGCACACGCTACACTTATATGGTGTCTCGGCAGTATGTAGGCGCAGATGACTTTTTAGCTTCTCTGACCTGGTAAATTCTTTACTGCACACGCTACACTTATATGGTTTCTCACCTGTATGTATAAGCATGTGACTGTTAAGATTGCCTGACGTGGTAAATCCTTTACTGCACACACTACACTAATACGGTTTCTCACCCGTATGTATAAGCATGTGACTGTTAAGATTGCCTGACGTGGTAAATCCTTTACTGCACACGCTACAGTTATATGGTTTCTCACCTGTATGAATGCGCATATGACTGTTAAGATTGCCTGACGTGGTAAATCCTTTACTGCACACGCTACACTTATAAGGTTTCTCACCTGTATGTATGTGCATATGACTGTTAAGAGTGCCTGACTGGGTAAATCCTTTACTGCACACGCTACACTTATATGGTGTCTCGCCAGTATGTACGCGCAGATGACTTTTAAGCTTCTCTGACCTGGTAAATTCTTTACTGCACACGCTACACTTATATGGTTTCTCACCTGTATGTATGAGCATATGACTGTTACGATGGCCCGACATGGTAAATCCTTTACTGCACACGCTACACTTATAAGGTGTCTCACCTGTATGTATGCGCATATGCCTGTTAAGATTGCCTGACTTGGTAAATCCTTTGCTGCACATCGTGCACTGGAACGTCAACTGTCCTGTATCCATGTTTATTGAAAGACTACTTTGCCAATTGTTTTGTTGTCGAAATGCGGTTTCTGAAACAAAATAATATGCATACTCAAACTGATATTATGTAATAGTTCAGTTTAACGCGTATGACATAATTAATATTGCCTGTGTGTAACAAGCACATCGATGGAACGATGGATACTTTGTTTGAAGTTACATGAAGTTCTATCGGTTATCATAAAGTATACAATTAAAACTGTACAGAATAAAAATGTATGTAGATCTTCTCATATGGAGTTCAAAAGCAATAACATACAGCTGCGTACCCATTAAAACAAGATATCGGGACCTGCCGGACGGACGTACAGACAGACGTACAGACAGACGGAGACAGACAGACAGATTGCTCATTACACTCTATCATTGTTTGAAGTTTCAATGAAGTCCCATTAGTAGTTTTCGAGTTATGCTCCATCTATCACTGTGTGATGTGTGAAATTTTATTGCGATCCCAGTCATTTTCTTTTTTTAGTTATGACCCGAACACAAATTGTAATTATGAGAATATAATTACAAAGGGTAATAGTTATAGTTCTTCCACTCATTGCCCTCCATCACTGTGTGAAGTTCAGGCCTGCCAAAACTGTTTAACAGAAAATCCTGAGATTTTTTAAAATTAAAGATTTAAAGCAAATATTTTTAAATAGAAATTTGGAGCGCGCAACTTGATTTTCGCACTTATTTTTTTAATTCGCAAACTTTATTTTCACACTTTTTTTTAAAGCACAAATTTAAATTATAGAAAATAATAGATAAGCATACTTCAACAAACATAGTTTAAATTTGAAATGCACTTACCTTATTACACATATGCCTGCTAAATGCAAATACAGTCTTCATAACACTAAAACAAATTATAGTCATCGTAGCTGTTATAGTGATACACCATCTAAGGATTTGCTAGTTCCTCACACTTGCTATTTCAATTAACTTGACAAATTAAAGAAGCCACAGATATGCACATGTCGTTATGTCACTGAAGGAACTAATGATATCTTTAGGTGTTAATCTTATATTCAGACAGTGCTTACACGGACGACCCCGATTAATTCGACACTTGTTAATACTCTCTGACTAGGGAGCAAATTCGGGAAATAGCTGATAAACTGTGAAAATATAGCTGTTATATCATGAACATTTTGTTTTGATGGAAAATCCGGAGATTGTACACTTAAATTCGGAGATACGGAAAGCGACTAAAAATCCGGAGATTTGGCAGGCCTGGTAGTAGTTCCTGGGTTATGCTCCGGACAAGAATTATAAGTATAAACTTACAAAGGGCATGACTCTATTTTATTTTGAATGAAGATAGAGCTAGGAGTCAAGTATCATTAAGTGAAGTTTCACTGCAGTACCATAAGTAGTTTATGGGTTATGCTCCGCTCCGGACAAGAATTATACGTATAACTTTACATAGGGTATTAACTCTAATTTGATAGAGTTATGCTGGTTATGCATAGCACTACCTCGCCCATGATCCGAGCAAGTAATCTAAAATGTTCTGACGATATCACAACACAAGTTAATAGCTTTAAAGACACAGTTGAACACACATTTGTCTCTTAAGTTAATAGCTTTAAAGACACTGAGTGGAAACCATCTTCCAATTTATAGAAACAGTTATGTTAGATCTTAAACGAAAATTAACTTAGTGAACTAAAGTCATGGTTCTATGTAAAGTATTTGAGCTTGACCAAAGCAACCTTGGAGAGAAATGGTATCAAAGGATCTTGGAATCAACCTTTAATCCAAGATGTTTTTACCTGAAGATTAGTTTCTTTTTCATATAATAGAGAAACTATTAACCTTGACCAGAGTAACCTGTAAAACAATATCAAGCCTCATATCCATATGTTTAGGAATATGTCTGACATGTCCTCTTCTTACATTTCTATCACTATATATTGTTTTTCTGTCTATAGTAACGTTAACACTGACCTTGACCAAATGAAATGATAATCGATCAAAAACCTCGTTATACAATGGAAACTTTAGCCATGACATATATATTTTATCGGATTTACTGTTTGGAAACCTTGTAAAATCATATTTAAGATGTTATAGTAAGAACAGAAGTTACTAATGGTCATACTGTCTCAATTTTGCAGGAATTAACAAGAAACAGATTGTTTGTTTGCATGGTGTTTTACGTCATTTTCAACACATGTAAATAAATACTGAAAAGTGGATCCCTTGGCAGCAACAAACACAAACAAGAGATAAAAGTAGCAGACTTGGTTTTATTGAGTCTGTTCAATGTTATATATGACGACCGATTTTGTTTTCGTGGTGGAGGCGACCACCTACTGTTCCTGGGTATAACCAGTACTGTACACTTTCCGCCTTCCGTAAGAATCGATACTTCCTCACTTACAAGTCGAGCTCCCAGTGAGATTCGAACCCGCAGCAGTGCATGGCATAACGTCGTTAAACCATTTAAACATATCTGTAAGGTTAGCCTCTACTCTACTGTCATATACTCAGTACGTTTAAAAACGTAACAGGTTTGATTTTCGATTATTTTCAGTCCATTGTTATTTTGTTTTACGGTTAACATGGCGACAAACAGTTGGTAAGATTTGATCTGCTTCTTTCAGTTAAAACACATTTTGCACGAGGAATTTTTACGTCTCTAAAAATTCAAATCTACCGAGTGTACTACGAAATAACAATGCATTACTTGTAAAAACCACGTGCTATAGATGGAAGTGTGAAGAGTAATATAATAAATATGAAAAGGATATCCTTTGGAAGCAACAAACGCGAACACGAGATAAAAGTAGCAGACTAGGTTTTATTGAGCTTGTTCATGAGAGGTATAAACTTCATAGTCATTTAAATAGCGTTACAAATACAGACACTCGGCCATGTCTTGTCTTTATGGCGAATTCGTGCTTTCATCAGCTAATGGAATTTGGGTATTTACGTAATCACATGAATGCAGGACACCACATCCCAGGACTGGAACACACGACGTTCTGATTAAGTCAGACGTACCATCACTGAGCTATATAGGTTATTGTTTAGTACTATCCATCACAATGGAACATAACTTTTACATTGTACAACGCGCCTCAAGATGTATTATATAGTTCATCATGTCGCACAGGTAAATTAACATTGTGTGGTTTAAAACAATACCTTATCAAATTCGAACTCAGATTCATTCGCAAGACAACTTCATTTTGTTGTGTAATACCTACTTAGTATTAGCAATCTTACAAAGTATCGACAAATATCGGTAGTGTATTGGTTATCTACAAGAACGTAATTGTCTTAATGTTCCATGTTCAAATCCCGCTCAGGTCAACTATTTGTAGTAAATATATTCGAAAGCCGTAAATTTACCTCTAAGAAGGCTAGATGATAATGTGATATGTTACGCATCGATTACCGGCTTACTATAACTACCGACTTCTTGCAATGGACGGATGCTCGTCGAACTGAAACTGCTTCACCCGTGGCTCATTCATATGCATGAGTTAGTTAAGTAGCTTAAGATTCAGAACTATGGCATTTAAAAGTTGAAAATATGGTACACATACTATAAACGTCAATATGTACAAAGGCACCCTCAAATGAAAGTCATCCGAGTAATCTCTGGCCCTAGAAGACTTTTTTTATTTTTTTCATTTTTTCTTTGGCTTTTTCGAATTGTTACAATAATTTCGCCTAAAACATAAATCAATTAATGTTAATGTACACATATACCAAGCTGCAATGATAAACTTGCACCTTTATCGATTGTAGTGACCCTACCCACCGCCCCCACCCCACGCCAAAAAAAATAAAAATGTTTTGATTTACAGTTGTGTTTACTATTTCCGCCATATTGTCCTTTTGCATCTTCATTTATATGTTGTTCAGAGAATTTCGAGAGCCGAAAGGAAACGTAGGTCGGAATTAGGAAACTGTCTGAATTGTGCGGGCAATATTTATCGACGCAGCGGTCACGATCACGTGACACTTGATCTGAATAACAACTGTCGAAAGTCTAATATGTGTTAAGTTTGTATGAACGTTTTAATAGGATTAATATAACACATAATATATTCCGGTTCAAATACGTAAATAAATATATTGAGCATTACGTTAGATGCTTGGAATAACTGTTGCTTCAATGCATATACAGTGCATTGGGGAGTATAGAATCATCTGTAGTAAAAGAATCATTTTCTGTTTAAAAATCAATTTTCTCAGCTCATGTAGTTTAAACATTTCCAGACTTGAAGATAAATCATATATAAGCAAAGATTTATGAAGCGGTGAAATTATTTGGTGCATTTTTCCATGTAAAATGTATTAAGTGCAACACGTCTCAGAAAAAAAAGAAGATTCCTTACTACCCCCAATGTACTCTTTTTTCGTAATGAAAAAGTCATACTGTCACATAAAATAGAGATATAGATATCTACTGGTAACTATAATAAATGGTTGGGACAAAAGTCAAAATGTAATCATCAAATACGTTAAGTTGTAAACGTTTTGCATTCATGGCACTTCTCGGGATACAATGAAATTAGGTAAATATTGATGTAAAACACACTATTAAATAATTCACACGGATGGAGGACAATGCTTTCAGATATGTTTCTATCGTATAGCTGAAAGGGTAAATCTAACTAAAATGATTAGCATATTTTTTGTATTGATTATTACAACATAAATAGTTATCCGATCAGTCTCAAATGTTCAATAGCAATGCTGTACACTTTAACATAGATCTACATACACTGGATTTGAAACATGTCGTAAATCCAATTTATCCGCCGAATAATAATTTACCCATGAATACTTGCGCGTACAGGTAAGGTATTATGGCGTAAGTTACGCAACGTCTCACGAATTGACCAAATGTAAGAAAACATAGTATACATATCGTTTTAATTTATTTGTTTGGGAAAAGTATTTACGATAGCCGGCTATTTCAAAGACGAGTTGAAAGATAATTCGTTATTCTATATAGTGATGTTGGTTTCAGCTTTACTAAAAACGAACTAAATAACAAAGATTACGTTCGTTTGACCGTATGTGAAACTGCGACAGTGACGTGACTCGGCAAATTTAAAAAATATATATTTGCATATCGTTGCTGATTTGTTTATTTTGGGAAAAGTATTTAAGCTAGCTGGCTACTAATTCAAATACGAGCTGAAGGATAATTATATATTCTATACAGTGATGTCTGTTTTAGCTTTACTAAAAAAGGACTTAATAAGAACAATTACGTTCGTTTGACCGTATGTGAAACTGCGACAGTGACGTGACTCGACAAATTAAATATATATATATATTTTCAACTCGTCTTTGAAATAGTCAGCTATCGTAAATACTTTTCCCAAAACAAATAAATTAAAACGATATGTATACTAGGTTTTCTTACATTTGGTCAATTTTTAACAATTTTACTTTTTTTTATAACTAAATGTCAGGGTATAGTTTTACCCTCATCCAACCAGATATGTTCTTTTATTAGTATCACATTTGGCTCGAGAGTGTCTATTCAAAGGAACCAGTTTCTGCAACACTGCCAAACGATAAGTTTTTTTTTAAAGAGTTTTATTTAAACTGCCGTGTATTTAAGTGATTTTTTGTTTCGTATTTGTTATTTTCGTGTTTGTGTACGTACCCCTAATGAAGGCGTAAAGCCGAAAGGGCTTGGCTTTTTATAAACTGTAGCACTGTATAAATGTTTTTTCCCCATCTATATATATATATATCGTTGCTGTATTATTTCTTCTGGGAAAAGTATTTAAACTGGCTGGCTAATTCAAATACAAGCTGGGAGATTATTCTTCATTCTATAAAGTAACTTCTGTTTTAACTTTAATAAACAAAATAAATGTGACTCTGCAAATTGTAAATATACATGCATATTGATACATGCAAGTACATTAGTTCGCTGGCTCATTAGGTAATGATGGATTTAGTGGTCTATTGTTCCATTTTCACATCTGGCGCCTTCTAATTAACACCGTTCGATACCGAATATACAGTGCGGTAGAGGTGTTTGTTTTTATTACACCCTTCCACCCGAAGTCAGAGGTGTCATACCAAATATACAAGGTGGTCGTGCGCGATATTTTGGCATATTGTCCCCCTTAGAAGGGTGGTAACGGATGTAATTCAAAGGGTTGTTTTGTGTTCCAAATAACAGGATGTTGGTGATCGATATAATATTTCTGTTTTATTGCACGCAAGTACCCCACAAGTCAAACGTGTCATACCGAATACACAGGTATCGCATCGTAATACTAATTTTTAACCAACTTAAACAGCAAAATTTGAGACGAAAACAAAGGCTATACAGAAATCCAAGGCCGTCATTCAAATCTACACAATAATGGCAATACAAAGGAATAATTATTTTGAATATCGAATCATAAATAAAACAGGAGTTTCACTTAGAATGTTTATACATTTATGAAAAATAAAGGCGATTTTATTGATGAATTTTCAACCAAATTCAACTGCGTAATTTGCGAACAAAACAAAGGCTATACAGAAATCCAAAGCCGTCAAGCAACTCTACACAATAATGGCATTACGAAGGAATAATTTCTTTGAATATCGTAACGTAAATGAAAGAGAAGTTAAATTTCAAAAAATGTACATACTCGATTTCAAGCCGCAAATGGCGAAAACTGTAGAAAAAAGAAAATCAACAAAGCTATCGAGCGTATTTTCGCCGCTAAAACCCAAGTTATAATATTAAAAGCAATACATGCATATTTAAATAACTAACATCGATATTTGAAAAAAGATCGTTAAGTAGTATGTTAATAATTCAGCTTTATGTCAGCAGCAACTCATTTCAGGATAATCGATCGCGTCTAAAATAGCCACCGCGCACATGTTACCCTGGCAGGTACCCTATTGTTTACCGCAAACTAATCAGGGAACCAGCTTATGGACCATTCGGCGGATAAATCGGGAATTAACAAGGGGCGTATAGGGAGTTTCAAATTCAGTGTACATATATATCCATGACTTTAAGACTTAAAGTAAAAAAGTTATATCATTTCAATCCGATAATCACAAACATTTGTTTCAGTCAAAATGGAGGGAACTGTAATTTGTGTTGTAACAACGAGTGATTCCATTCTGATGCGTGTGTTGCGAGAAAAAAACGATATGTAATGCATGTATTTCTATCGATATTGTAACATAACTGCAATAAAGTGAACAATCTAAAAAGTTCATACCTTTTCGTTGATTGTATGCGTAACCGTTTATAGTTTGAAACGATCAATTTTCAAATTAAAATTCTCCAAATGTAACACCAATCATCAATTATCCCTGATTGACGAACCCGAACAGATATAGACTAACAAACCAAGATTAAGTTGTAAATGGCGAAATGTACGTTAATTTATAAACGTAAAATAACAGTTAACTGCAGTTTAACGATAGGTTTTACGACTCACTCACTAAAAATGGTTATATGGCACCTACAGAAATGACCGTCCAATGCCACCCTCTCCATTTAAATCGAGATAAAAGCATATGCTTCAAGAAAATAATCTGTCTTCGTTATTATATTAATTTTTAGTTTTGTGCCTATATTTGTAGCATGCCTGGTGATTGAATTGTTTGACGTTTGTGATTGCATTGTTTTAATTCCAAACTAAATAAGTATTTGATAGTAGTATAGAAACTGGGGGTACCAGCACAGTTTGCTCTCTGAAATCCCCTACACGAAAAGCTGGAAATATGCGTATTTTGGCATGGCCAATAAGCTAAAATCACCAGAAAAACAGTTTTTCCTCGGGATCACCTCCATGAAAAGTTGACAAAATTGCGTGTTTTAGCAAAAAAAACTAAGCTAAAAAAAAACTAATCGGTGACTTCAGTTAGTCCCAAGACGAGGTGACACTGTGCTGTCAAGCCTCCCCAACAAATTTAAAACTCTTTTTTTTTCAAACTCCAGAGGGGGGCAAACTCCACTGGAACCCCCAGTTTCTATACTACTCATAAATAATTGATAATATAACTTGCTACTTTTATTTTTCTGCTTGGCTGTTAAACAAAATCAGAAGGAACAAAGCAATCATCTTCATCATCACTATACATATCACACTCAATCATGGAATATTTTATTTTTCTGCATTTACATTTTAAATAAGCTTTCTATTGATATAATCAAGTTTTTCTAGATAATAATACATTTCTAATTGTAATAGCCAGCATCCCTAATATTTCGATATCTTTGACTGGGCGATATTTCAACATGCAACTCCACAAACATTACCATAACCCCATTTTGATATATCTCTACCAAAAAATATGTAGAGACACATCTGAAGTTTGGCAAGTCCACTTGCTAGCATTTCCAGGGAAAGAACATTACTAGAACCCCGTTTTGTATACCTCTACCGAAATGAAATGTAGAGCTGTCACGTGTGTATTCGACCAACAAATATATAAACAGTGATAAGTACATATACGGTTAGACATTTTGTTTTTATGTGTTTTTCATAAAATGCATATACGGTAGGACTCATTTTTTCATATATAATAAAAGTATAACACAATATAATTACCAGCAATGCACACTCTCGTTACTGTCTGGAGTTTATCAGCTGGCGTATAGTGGACCAGGTTTACTCAATTAAAATATGGCTGTCGTCTCTTCAGGCTTTGCGTCCACGTAAACATTAATATTGACATTGTACTTATATAGATTTTGTTTCGGCGTGTTGAAGGATTCATTACTATATGGTCATGCAAAACAAAACATGTTTTGCCTAATCTTGTACTTAACAGATATAATTGATTGATGTTTAAATATACGGGTTAAACAAACAATGCATAAGGACGAATTATCAGTTGAATTTATCGATCAAACACGAGTGACACTAATAATAAATAAGTAACACAGACAGGAAGTCTTAATTACAACTGACTCCGGTGTCAATTACCGTAACATACTCGTTAAATAGCTGATTCTTCCTAATATTATCTAGTATCCAGTAAGTAGGTATCCACAGTCAGGTATCAAATCACTATAATTATAATTCATTTGGTGCATTTTCAGATCATACCATGACTGCGCTGCTTGCGTTAATTTTCATTGAATATGTACGAAGAGTTTCCAGAAAGTAAGTTGCGTTCGTTATTAAATTACCACTTATCAGATAGCATATGTTATATAATAACATGCTGATGAATGAATTGTTTAACGTTTGTGATTACACTGGTTTAATGGTAAACTAAATAAGCATCTGTTTTATTATACGTAAGTAGTTAAACTTATATTTTACCCGGCGTATAAATCAAATGTTCAATTTCCGATTCAAACAAATTATGATAGAAACATTGTAAAGTAATATGTAAACCAACAAGTGAGAATAAGTTTCATATCGCAGATACGAGTAATACATGTATATTTATATAGAACACAACTCTTCTATTTAAACAACATATCTCGTCTTTTAATGTAGGTTTCAAGACAGTTAGAAACTATTCTTGTACTTGCTTTTACATAACAAACTCATAAGAGAAGGAGAAGAATTGTCTGTAATAAATTCATGAAATACTTGGTTTCTTACAACCTTGTACGAGGGGTGATTAAGAAATAATGAGATTCATATAAATATCCAGTAAGATTCAGAAGCCAAGCTGGATTGACCACTATCCGAACTGCTTTCGTCAATTACCATTATAGTCAGATTTTACCAATTACGGAAACTCTTGACACGGCAGTTTCTATTTTTCGTTGACGGAACAAATTTTAGAGCCCGAGCAATTGAGAATTGGAATTTAAGCCCCAAACGGACGCACACAGAACAAACGTGTGTTCGTCTTAGATCATCTACACTTATCCACGGTATGTATATTTACTTTCGAATTATACCGGCACGGAAAATTGAAATAATGGGACACATTCTTATTTACAGATAATAGTAATGGCTGTCCAAACACATTCGTATTACAGATAATAGTACTGGGTGTCCAAACACATTCCTATTACATATAACTGTAACGTGCGTTCAAACACATTCGTTTTACAGATAATAGTAATGGATGTCCAAACACAGTCGTATTACAAATAATAGTACTGGGTGTCCTAACACATTCTTGTTGCAGATAATTGAAATGGGTGTCCAAACACATTCTTATTACAGATAATAGTACTTGGTGTCCAAACACATTCTTGTTACATATAATAGTAATGGGAGTCCAAACACATTATTGTTGCAGAAAATTGTAATGGGTGTCCAAACACATTCTTATCACAGATATTAGTACATTGTGTCCATAAACATTAGTATTACAGATAATAGTACTGGGTGCCAAACACATTCTTATTACAGATAATAGTAATGGGTGTCCGAACACATTTCTATTGCATATAATTATAATGTGTGTCAAAACACATTCTTATTTCAGTAATCACAACAGGCACATGCTAATACACACTGGTGAGAGACCGTATACATGTACAGATTGCGATAAACCATTCAAACAAAGAGAGCCAAATTTGACTCCAGGGTCATCTTTGAACACAATTGGTAGAGGATCCATAAGCTGATAAAAAAAACACACACCTTTATCTCTTGTAGTTTCAGAGAAGAATATTTTTGAAGTTCTTACCCTAGAACTCTATGGAAAACTGATCCAACAAAGGCCCCAAAGCTCCCAATTAAAGAAAAAATGAACCTATAAACCAAGATTTCTTATTAAATAATAAAAGAAAACATTTAAAAAAAAAGAAAGAAAGAAAAAGCCTCCAGTGAGATTTGAACCCACGACCTGAGTATAATTATCAGTTAAGGCCAATAACTCTAAATTGGCCGCGTCACATCCCACTATTGGGATTAATATTATAATCCAGTTTGCTGAAAATGAAACAAGCGGTTACCAAGATATGGCTGTGGACAGAATTAAGAATTGTTTATCAATTGAAGGGCAATAACTCCGGCGTTACTGGGCGATTCTGGAAAAAACATATCCGCGTCACTTCCCACTATTGGGATAAATATTACAATCAAGTTTAATGAAAATCAAACAAGCGGTTATCAAGATATGGCTGTGGACAGACAGAATTAAGCATTTTTTTATCAGTTAAAGGGCAATAACTCCGTCGTTACAGGGGCGATTCTGGAAAAAAATAGCCGGGTCATATCCCACTATTGGGATAAACATTATAATCAGGTTTAATGAAAATAAAACAAGCGGTTATCAATATATGACTATCGACGTACACATGTTTATCAATTAAAGGGCAACAACTCCGGCGTTACAGGGAGATTCTGTAAAAAAATGGATACGTCTCATCCCACTATCATAATAAACATTATTACCAAGTGTAATGAAAATCCAACTTGCAGTTATGACGATATGGCTCCGGACGGAAGGACGGACAACGCCAAATGAATATCCCTCCGCCTTCGGTGGGGGATAATAATTGAAACCCGGATAAAATGTATCCTCTTCATCATTACTGCATCTGTGGCAATGCCACACCACTGTGATTTAATCTTCTGCATCAAACCATTCGTCAAAACTCGTAGAAACTTTTGCACAATTATTATGTGTGTATTACATGTGTAGTTTGTGTTCGTCTAGAGCGATAAATTTGGGCAATTTCAGATTTTGAAAACATTTTGTAGAAAAGGGGACCAGAAAGTTATGTTATACCACAAATTATTTGGTGATGGGTGACAAGACAGTCGCGAAACTTTAATTTATTTAATATTGACACTAAATATATTTAAATTAATAATAGGATCACATATTTGGAGGCGGGACAGTGACTCACCTTTACTTTACCTAGTAAATGTAAGGTACTACCTTTATTTGGTTGGTGAGGAAATGATTGATTCAATATCACTATTGAATAACATATTTCGAGGTGGGTGACATTACAGTTGCTAATTATAACCTTTTATTCATTATTTATATTAAATATAAAATAATTTTAAAATTAATATTGCGAGGTGGGTGACATGATAGTCACTAACTTTTTCATTAACAAAACATCCTTTAAAACAAAGTCAGACATGAAATATCATACACAATGTTAATATTCTGGAACAAAGACAAAGACAGTCTGTACCTAGATACACATGATGGCAGGTTGCACATGGCGCATACTTGATTGTTAAGGTAATTGCATCCAGTTTGAGTGCTATCACTGTTCAGATTAATTGAAATTTGAGATCCAGAGACTTGAAATTTGTATTTTTATTTATTAAAAAACTTCCAGTGTGGGAAATATATTTATCATGTTGCAGTAGTGAAATAAATATGCAAATGCAGGCCGAATAATTGTTCTTTCTTCTCCATTCAGCTCAATGTGCATTTAAAATACAGTATTATGCTTAAGGACTATCGGTCATCTTTGAAAAAAAACACCAAAATGGATGGGGTCTGATTAATTGAAATTTTCATCAAAATTCATATTATAGGCATGAACATTGTCAATGATATAATAGATGACATTGATGCAACACTATTGATGTGAACATAATATCAGAAACAATATTTATTTGGCAGAAATAGTGCCCTTTATATTCGAAAAGTTTAGTGCAATTTTACTCTAAGATGTTTTGTTTTTATGTTAAATAAATTTGTCCATAGAATTGTCCATTTATCTAAAAATGGCACACGAGACATCATTTCTAACTTAAGTACGGCATGTTATCACATCATCCACATTTCAAAGTCAATCATTGTAAAACAAGAAATCCGTGGATTCACATGTCTCGCCTAACGGGGGCTGGACTTAAAAATAAAAAGGTCAATGATGCTTAAATGAAAGTTTGTAAACATTTTAGTAATTAAAAACAATCGAGTTTCCCGTTTGTTGAGATGACATTTAAGTGCATTTATTTAAAAACAAAATGCCATTCTATTAAAACCAAGAGGCCCAAGAGGGCCTGTGGTTGCTCTACTGGCTAAGACGGCTCTAATATCAAGGGTTATCGACATAAAATTCCCATCAGTAGTTTTTGGCAAACAGTGCAAAAACAACAGGGATAGGATGGCCTTGGATCGCTCACCTGGTAATCATGGGCAATATGTCTGCTATGTCTAGTCTGGCATGGGCATTTTTTAATTTGTCCCACTTTCTTCTATGAATGAAATTTAATAAAAATGGGTGGAGTGGGAGGGTTTATATTAGCATTCTAAACAAATATGGTAAAGATCAGATAAAAATGAAGTAACTACAGATTTAACAAAGGAAAATACAAAAATACAATAGAGCATTTCTCAACAAATCAAGGGCCATAACCTGTCGTTAGTAACTAGGTGTAGCTGGTTTTCGAACTTGTCCAAAATTTCATTGATATACCATGCTTTGCACAACTAGACATCATACTGAGGCTTCCTGCCAAATTTTGTAGAAATCTAACAAGTCGTTTAGGAGGAGTAGCGCCGACAAGAAATTTAAAGTCAAAATGTCAAAGTGCCATAACTCCTTCATAAATCAGCAAACTGGAACAAAAGCGCGATATGCACAACTAGACATCTTACCGATGCTTCCTGCCAAGTTTCGTCGAAATCCAACAAGGCATTTAGGAGGAGTAGCGTTGACAAGAAATTTAAAAAAAATGTCAATGGGCTGTAACTCCATCAGAAATCAATGAACCGGAAAAAAATGCAATAGGCACAGCAATGCTTACTGCTAACACGGTGTTAACACCAAAAAAAATTAGAACAAAGAAAATTAATAAATAAATAATCAAGAAATTTTAAAAAAAAATTTTCAAGAGGATGTAACTCCATCAAAAATCAATGAACCGAAAAAAAAATGCAATAGGCACAGCAATGCTTCCTGCTAACATGGCGTAAAAAATAATGAAATAAGAAAATTAAAAAAAAAATATATATATACAGGAAACATGCGAAAACGACCCTTCAGACAAAATTTTGACATTTTATATTGTTTGATGTTTATGAAACACGTTGATTTTTTCTTCAAATATCTCTTTATTTTATGTTGATATCTTAATTAAAAGTGATTTTATCTCAATTTGCAAATTAAAGATTGTATTAACTATTTATTTCGACGTTGACGTCGGCGTCTTGGACGATGTCGTTTATTAAATAACAACAAAAAACATAAGCAATTACCATTTTCTATAGCATCAACTATTTATATTGTGAAAACATATTCCCTATGATATAATAATTGGTAAAACACGGAAGTGACGAGAAATGATTAGTAATTAATAGATTACCGGCTGACGTCATAAATTGTTACTTTATGACGTTGTCGTTTAAACGTCCGAAGGGACGTTTTTGTGTGTTGCGGCTCATATATATAAAAAAAAAAATCAAAATAAATAAATAAAATTCAAACAAAATAAATAATTAAAACCAAAAAAAATAAAAAATAATATTTTTTTTTTTTTTTTACTAATAATGAAAAAAAGGCAAAACATCTGGTAAAGTTTGGTAAAGATCAGATGAAAAATGAAAGCCCTATCGTATTAACGAGGCTGAATATAGCATTTTTAACTAAATCAAGGGCCATAACTCCGCTGTTATTGGTTCGATCTGGCTGGTTTTCGAACTTGTGCGAGTTTTCATTGATATTAACAATCTGGTAATGATTGGTAAAGATGGGATGAAAAATGAAGGCCTTTGGCCAGTAGAGCTAAAAATCATCAGCTCCAAAACGTAGGTCAAGGTCATACATGAAATCCAGGCATCCAAAAAAAAGATGCACTGACGAAGACACAACTACGTCAAAATAGAATATGTTTTCTTCCAAAGATTAAGCTATAAATTAGGTTTAAAACATGTAGTGCATAATTCTAGTTCATGAGAAAGTGATGTAAATGTAACAATTAAAGTTATCTGCCCTTTGCTTGGATGGTGAAGGTCACATCCACATTTGCTTTGTCACGTTGCAAAATGTACCACTCAAGATACAACTATAAGCAAAGTTTGAAAGATCTTAGTGCATACAGTTTGTGAAAAAGTGACCTAAACGCCAAAGTTGAAGGTAAAAATTATAAGGTTATCTGCCTTTGCCTGGAGGGTCAAGGTCACTTCCACATTTGCTTTGTCACGGTGCGATGTACCACTCAAGATACAACTATAAGCAAAGTTTTAAAGGTTTAGTGCATACAGTTTGTGAAAAGGTGACCTAAACGCAAAAGTTGAACCTAAAAATTATTAAGTTATCTTCCCTTTGTTTGGAGGGTCAAGGTCACTTCCACATTTGCTTTGTCACGTTGCCATGTACCACCCAAGATACAACTATAAGCAAAGTTTGAAAGGTCTAGTGCATAAAGTTTGTGAAAAAGTGACCTAAACGCAAAAGTTGAACCTACAAATTAGTAAGTTATCTGCCCTATGCTTGTAGGGTCAAGGTCACTTCCATATTTGTTTTATCACGTTGCGATGTACCACCCATGATACAACTATAAGCAAAGTTTGAAAGGTCTAGTGCATACAGTTTGTGAGATAATGACCTAAACGCAAAACTTGAACCTAAAAATAAGTAAGTTATCTGCCCTTTGCTTGGAGGGTCAAGGTCACTTCCACATTTGCTTTGTCACGTTGCGATGTACCACCCATGATACAACTATAAGCAAAGTTTGAAAGGTCTAGAACATACAGTTTGTGAGAGAATGACCTAAACGCAAAACTTGAATGTTGACGCCGCCACCGCCACCGACGCCGCCGCCGCCGCCGCCGCCGCCGCCGCCGCCGCCGCCGCCGCCGCCGCCGCCGCCGCCGGAAAAGCAACACCTATGTCTCTTTTTTTCTTCGAAAAGGCGAGACAAAAACAAGCTATTCTTTCAATGACATGTACTTTCAAAATAATCTCAATGCTATAGTATGGTGGCACTGACGGGTTTTAATTGTCAAACTATTATAAATGGCAACTATATTTTTGGATGTATTAAACACAACTGAGTGACGGATGGCAACACAAGAGTAATTTATTATTATATTCCTATAAAAACAGCACAAACTAAATAATAACATATGAATACCATCAAATTACCTGTTTATCCGAATGTTTCATCATACAGCATGTTTCAATTTACAATGCACCTGCATGCTTTTCATGTATATCATGTGCGTGTGTTGAAGGCACATGGCGTATAAAGAAAATCTTCATTTTTAACAATGGTGTACTTCGAATTTTTGATGATGTGATAACATGGCTTTAACAATAGTGTACTTCGAATTTTGGATGATGTGATAACATGGCTTACTTTATTTAGAAATAATGTCTCGTGTGCCATTTTTAGATAAATGGACAATTCTATGGACAAATTTATTTAACATAAAAAACCAAATATCTTAAGAGTAAAATTGCACTAAACTTTTCAATTATAAAGGGCACTATTTCTGTCAAATAAATATTTGTTTCTGATATTATGATTTATGTTCACATCAATAGTGTTGCACTAATGTCATCTATTGACAATGTTCATGCCTATAATATGCATTTGGATGAATATTTCAATTAATCATACCCCATGCATTATGGATTTCTTTCAAAGATGGCTGACCGATAGTCCTTAAGATATATCAAATTGGAAATCGAAACTTTCTGAACAATAATAATGACACAAATAACATGTTAAGTGTTATAATGCATGTGTAATGTATCCTTCATCACATGAGAAATAAATAATATAAGTTTTTGATAATGTTAGAAGCTGTGAAAAATGAAGCATTTATCATTTTGTGGTAAACCGAGTGGTCAACACATAGAATATAATATGCAATACATATGGTGATAATACTAAATAGAACTTACAGGCTTGGAGTCGGTCGTTGAAGTGCCGTGTCAGAACATTCGTGTAGTCGATGTCCCGGAATATCCGATTAGTCCGTGGAGTCCGTGGATATAGATGTTGTGAGGCTAACAGCCCGCCGTACTTAGATCACCACACTCAACCCACTTATGAATGAAGGAGGAACTGAATGTTATTTAACGGCTCATCAACACAGTATAGGTTATTTAGAGCCGCCCCAGAGAGAGGGGAAGGATACATAGGAATCCGGGAACCTGCCCTACTCTTATTATCGAATAGATTCCTATGGTTCTTTAACGTGCTCGGAGGATAGACCGATACACGGGACCGCCCGGTTTACGTCCCCATCCGACGGACGAGAATGAAGGAGGAAGGCGTAGGCTCCTTTTGATATGGGATTGTAGACGGATGATGCATGCGTCATTAACAGACCACATGGACACGGCATGGAATGATGTTGTAGATTTAGTTAATTAGTTTTGTAAGAACACCAGTGATTATTGTTACGCAATTAGTAAGCTGTTAGCTGTTGAATATTATTCCATTGATATATGATTTTAGTCTATAGACAACAGCTATACATCAATTTATGTACAATTTAACAAACAATTTGAAAACATGATTCTTAAACTTCATATCAATATTTTGCGACAATTGCTTAATTTGTGAAGTCATAAACCATTGATAACGCATCGGTTGGAACCTTACGGAAGCTGGGTACTGTTGTATAAGTATGCGTCTCATAGTTTATAGATATTTAACATGTTGACAGATATATCATGTATTCCAGACGGTTAGCTTAAACGGTAGAGTATCGGAACGGCAGTCCGAAAATCCCTGGTTCGAGCCTCTGCTCGGTCTGCTGCACATTATTCTAGCCCTGTGACATTTGACGATTCAGTCTGAACTAGATAAACGCAGATTTTCGTACAACGCGATATTCTGTCTCTTTGGATCTTTGGGGATGAGGTGAATAGGTCACCAGGACTTTATTTATATACGTATACTCTGTAAAAAGGTTTTGGACCATGGCAGTGTTCGAACCCGTACAATGATCGCTGAACCATGACATTCGACTATAACCCTTATTATCTCAGTTGATAATTCACAATAGATCAACAATCAACAATAATTATCGTTTACAATGAAAGTTTGCGAAAAAATAATATATTTTTTTTATTGGTTACTCGAATGTGTCCGTAACTGTTACTTTTTATGGACTTTGCAACATTTTTTACAGACCCTTTGTGTGTTCGCGATATTTTTTTAAAATCAAATCTTGTTTGGAATTTAATGTTTCGGTACCAAATTAACCGGGTAGGGTAGAACTTGGTTACAAACAAAGATACTTAAATTCTGTCCATTAGTTATTTTTATATGACTTTATATACCCTGGTCCAAAACGTTTTTTACCGAGTATATATATCTAGATCTACACTCTGATGTCATGGTTCAGATACCTAACAGGTAGTCCAGTACCTGGTTACATACGTACATATAGCACACATAATCAGACTGTGCTCGCTCAATACGTTTAACCTATTTATCATTATAAAAATTCATATGGAGATGATCTCTATCCATTTTTATATAAAAGTCTAGCAATATACATTTACAATCAAAGTGTATATATTGTAAATTGGGGTGTCATTTGGGTTGTATGTCTAATGTATACGTACCTGTAAAGTTTATACATGCACGTATGGATCAGTCACTGTAATTAGGTGCATTCATTCCAGCTGCGTAGCTCGGCCGGTTTTCAACATACTCTTGACAAAAGCACCGAGTGGGGGAGGGACTGGGATTTCAGTGTTTTTTTATCCAAAATATTCGGCAACATTCTGTCATTTCGCCCCTCACTCTCTAAAACTAAAACACAGATCTGCGCACGTTTCTAGAACCATTGAGATTATCTACAGTACTTTACTAACAATATCATACTTTTAATAATTCTACGAACCCGTCTATGTCAGATAGACGCGCGCCAAGCAGGGGTTTGGAATTAACGGAAGATAGCTAGATAGTATTGGAACTTTTTTAGCAAGAGATTGACATTTAAAATAATACCTGTATTTACTGTGATCCGACCGACTCCTTTAATACGCCACCGACGCCATTTTTAGCTCTACTGGCCGAAGGCCAGCAGAGCTTATGGGATGCCGAGTTGTCCGTCGTCCGTCCGTCCGTCGTCCGTCCGTTGTTAACTTTTGTCTCGTTAAGACGATAGGGCCTTCATTTTTCATCCGATCTTTACCAAACTTTAACAGGTTGTTAATATCAATAAAAGCTCGGATGAGTTCGAAAACCAGCCAGATCGGACAAGTAACAGCAGAGTTATGGCCCTTGATTTAGTTAAAAATGCTATATTGCTAAATTTTGCCTCGTTAAGACGATAGGGCCTTCATTTTTCATCCTATCTTTACCAAACTTTACCACATTGTTAATATCAATGAAAGCTCGGACAAGTTCGAAAACCAGCCAGATCGGACCAGTAACAGCGGAGTTATGGTCCTTGATTTAGTTAAAAATGCTATATTGCTATATTTTGCCTCGTTAAGACAATAGGGCCTTCGTTTTTCATCCTATCTTTACCACATTGTTAATATCAATGAAAGCTCGGACAAGTTCTAAAACCAGCCATATCGGACTAGTATCAGCGGAGTTGTAGCCCTTGATTTAGTTAAAAATGCTATGTTTTGCATCGTTAAGACGATAGGGGCTTCATTGTTCATCCGATCTTTACCAATCTTTATCAGATTGTTAATGTCGTTGAAAGCTTGAACAAGTTTGAAAAACAGCCATATCGGACCAGTAACAGCTAAGTTATGGCCCTTGATTTAGTTAAAAATGCTATAGTTTGCCTCGTTAAGACAATAGGGGCTTCATTGTTCATCCGATCTTTACCAAACTTGATCAGATTGTTAATATCAATGAAAGCTTGGACAAGTTTGAAAACCAGCCATATCTGACTAGTAACAGCGGAGTTATGGCTATTGATTTAGTTAAAAATGCTATATTTTGCCTCGTTAAGACTATAGGGGCTTCATTGTTCATCCGATCTTTACCAAACTTAATCAGATTGTTAATATCAATGAAAGCTCGAACAAGTTCTAAATCCAGCCATATCGGACCAGTAACATCGGAGTTATGGCCCTTAATTTACTTCATAATGATATATTTTTTCTCGTTAAGACGATAGGGCCTTCATTTTTCATCCGATCTTTACCAAACTTCACCAGATTGTTAATGTGTATGAAAGCTTTGTCAGGTTCGAAAAACAACCAGATCAGCCCAGTAACAGCGGAGTTATGGCCCTTGATTTTGTTAAAAATGATATAATTTGCCTCGTCGTTCGATAGGGCCTTCATTTTGCATCTGATCTTTGCCAAACTTTACCAGCTTTTACGACTGTCTTTTTTATATTATTATTAATTTTATTTTAATTATTATTATTATTATTTTTTTTTTTTTTATTTTTTTTTTTTTTTATAATTTTTTTTTATTTTTTCATATTTTTTTTTTTTGGAAATTATTCCTTTGTATATATATATATTTTTTTTTTAGCTCTATGTTGGACCAGTCGGACCAGTAACAGAGGAATTATGGCTCTTGATTTAGTTAAAAATGCTATATTTTGCCTCGTTAATACGGTATGGCCTTCATTTTTCATCTGATCTTTACCAAACTTTACCAGGTTCTTTAGTTATGGCCCTTGATTTAGTTAAAAAGCTGTATTTTGCCCGAAACTTTCAAAAAAACGTAAATGGCAGTCACTCGCTTCATTGATGTTATAAGAGCCAACATAGCCAGTAGAGCGTCCACAGGCCCTCTTGGGCCTCTTGTTTGAGAATAAAACAAATCAAATTTTTCTGATTTAGAAATTAGAGTTAGTTCTCAACCTTTAGATACAGGTATATATTTAAGGCCTTTGACTGTACAAAATGTAGATTTTATTGTGGCCAAATGGTTAACGGCGTTGCGTTGTTAACCTTCGCCTGTCATCGCTGCGGGTTCGAATCTCACTAAGAGTTCGATTTGTAAGTGAGTAAGTGTTCGATTCTTACGGATGGCGGGAGGTGCACAATACCGGTTTTACCCAGGAAAAGTGGAAAAAATCGGTCATATATAACCTAAATGTGTTGAAAATGACGTAAAACACCATACCAACAAACAAACAGAACATTGTGTCGTCGAAGTGCTTTGCCCGTTACATAGGTAGTGGCTATTTCATAAAGTTCAAAGCAAGTCGTTTATGTATATTACTTAGTGTTGATAATAGTGCACCAGTGATATTGTTTCTGTATATTACTTAGTGTTGATAATAGTGCACCAGTGATATTTTTTCTGGTATATTACTTAGTGTTGATAATAGTGCACCAGTGATGTTGTTTCTGTATATTACTTAGTGTTGATAATAGTACACCAGTGATATTGTTTCTGTATATTACTTAGTGTTGATAATAGTGCACCAGTGATATTGTTTCTGTATATTACTTAGTGTTGATAATAGTGCAGCAGTGATATTGTTTCTGTATATTACTTAGTGTTGATAATAGTGCACCAGTGATGTTGTTTCTGTATATTACTTAGTGTTGATAATAGTACACCAGTGATATTGTTTCTGTATATTACTTAGTGTTGATAATAGTGCACCAGTGATATTGTTTCTGTATATTACTTAGTGTTGATAATAGTGCAGCAGTGATATTGTTTCTGTATATTACTTAGTGTGGATAATAGTGCACCAGAGATATTTGCAAAGGTAACTTAAGGACAAGATAACGATGATAACTGGTAACTGCATAATTGTACTTAATTGTATGCAAGCACGTTTAAAGTCAACTCGATACAGGATTAATACATAGATGTGATTAAGTTTATGTTTTATATCAACGTCCATATTGCTGTGTGTCCCTTTAAAATATAATACGCATGCGCACGTGACTTCATCGTAGAGATGTAAGTGTTTCTCCACTTGTTATCGTAGAGATGTAAGTGTTTCTCTACTTGTTACATCGTAGAGATGTAAGTGTTTCTCTACCTGTTACGTCGTAGAGATGTAAGTGTTTCTCTACATGTTACATCGTAGAGATGTAAGTGTTTCTTTACTTGTTGTTACATTGTTTCTCTACTTGTTACATCGTAGAGATGTAAGTGTTTCTCTACTTGTTACATCGTAGAGATGTAAGTGTTTCTCTACTTTTTATCAGCGACAATTGATGACGCCTTTGTCAAAATGTTCTTATTTTTTAATTGTTTGTAATGGTCGTCACATAAATAGGTGTCTCCTGGAGACAGGATGTAGAATACTTATCAAGTTCCGGTGACCTTAATGACCGGAAATGATATGATCAGACGTATATTAGTTGGTTACACTTCCTTAAAGACCCAATTCCCGATCCATTGTTCGGGTGAAAATTATACTACAGAGTAGCTGTTGTGTATTTATGATAGACAGGGCTTAGGTTTAAAAATAGAACTAACATAGAGTGTAAACAGAACAGATAATTAACTCACCAACTATCCTTCATACCACTGATTCATAAATAAGATCCTGTGAATATAACTGGTGTTCTTTGGATAGTATGTTTTAGCTTTGTTTTCCAGGGTGTTTTAACATATTATGTAAAAAAAATAATAAAGAAATTACTGAACGCTTTAAAAAAAATGTCTTAATATACAGTTACTTTTCAGGCATGCTAATACATAATTTAACCATATTTCCTCATCTAGTTACGGGTGTTTTTCTTCAATATTTTCGAAACTTTATTTTTACGGGAACACTCATCTATATAGTCTTTCACTGATGTTGAAGGCCTGTTGCCATTTTCGTTCCAATCTAATATGGCAAGTTGAGTTCGAAAAAGGTATGACTGTACCGAAAAGTTTATCCGTTTGTCATGAAATTGCAAAATTGAGTTATTAAAAATTCGACATAAAAAGTAACCATGCAATATATGTAATCCTCTGCATTTTTGTAAACTTGTACTTTTTTAAGTTTGGTGTTAAGCTTTAGGATCTGATATTTTGGATTTACTACCTATGCAAAATGTATCTGTTTTGCATATTGATGTTGCATGACAGTGTTGATGATTGTCCTTGTAATGTTCTGTTATGTTGATACTTCTTAGGGTGTCTGTATTTTTGTCACAGTTTTTCATGCACCAGTATATGTGTGTTTTGATGCTTGCTGCTTTATCAGATAATTCTGCATGCCATGATGACCCTTCTTTATATTTGGACCAGAACAAATACGGGTTATTTCTTTGCCTACGTTTTATGCTGCATGCCAAGTATCGTTCATTGGAATAGTGTCCTTCCTATTGGTTTTAATAAATTTATTGACACTGGCATTTCTATCATGACAATGCAATTTTATTTTCAATCCATCTTCTCCATAGATGTTAAAGAAGTGAAAGAAGTCAAAGAAGTCATACATTGTTTTAGTCCCAATGAGTTCATGTGTTTGACTGGATGCACCATCTTGTTTTGCAATGTGTTCATTACGTATCACTTTATGCGTATTTGCTCTGGAATACAAATAGCATCGGTATGATAAAAATTGTTTCGGGTTCCATGACAGGCATCAGTCAGAATATTAATTTGTTGTGATTCGTCTGAGAAATCGATTTCACCTTGAATAGCAGCATCACGTGAATCTTGGCATAATTCAGACACAATAGTTTTAAAACCACTAAACACTTCATCTGTGTAAGCATATTTTAAGCTTCCAATGCCTGATGCATCACAAAGCATTCCAGATGAAAAATAACCATGTAGTAGTCGAACATTACCAAGACATTTTTGCCCAATATAACGGGTGCTTCACCACGATAACTCATGCTTATTTAAACAGTTTTTCTTGATAATAGCAACGTGGCCCTTACATTGAGTACATTGAGTAGATCGTGTTGATAACTTTTCTCTACAAACTTGAGTGTGCTGGGTTACTTTTGCTATTAAGTTCTCAATAGATGTTACACATGTGACAAATAGTTGCTCTTCGTGATCATCCAAGGCACTGCTAATGCATGTGAAGTCACAGTTTTGAAATTCTTCTTCAGTACCTGTTTCTTCACAAATTTCGTCTTTGTTATGTTCTTTTTTAATGTTCATCCTCTTATATGACTTTAAAACTTCGATCAGCATTTGTTTGGATGATATATTATTCTGATTGCCTTCTCCTAGAAATAACTTAATTTCTTTCGTCAAATCTAAAATTTCTTGTTTGTCAATCTCAGACTCATATTGAAAATGTATCTGCCCCTGTACTAAACGAGGCTTTTCTTTTCTGTTCTCATTCCTACTTTTCACAGATTCTACGTTGTCTTTATAACATTTTCTATGTTTGTCTTTTTGCCCGGAATGAGATGGTAATTCCATTTTTAAAGTTTGCCAAATCAAACCATACACTTTATAAAATATATACTCGGTAAATAAAGGAAATAAGGTAAAACAATGTTACATACCACTTCAACTGATACCTGAGGTCAGTTTCACACCATGTATCAACATCCATTCATGGAAAGGGTACAACAGGATATTTAATTGACACTAATTTTCAATAATTACTCCGTTTTTATCAATGTTGTTCCTATCAGATTAGATAAGTATGGAATTGGATATAAAATACAGTGTGTTCATGTATATCATTTTATTTCGAATTACTGATACAAATAAATGTTTATCATAACATGCCATGCCCCTTTTTGTGTTATATTTTAGCATTTTGGTATAACCCATTGGAGTCATTGTCGACAATTTGGAGGGAATACAATAAAATAGTTGGTTCATATTTAATAAGTCATACAATGAATGAATCAAAATGTGTGTTATCGCTTTTAGTAACAGAAGATCGAAAGCTTGCTATTGAAGGTTTTTTTAACCATTCAAACTGGGACTTTATTGAGGTAGACAAAACAATTGGTGACAATGATAATTGCAATGTTGATCTGAATTTGCAGCCAAATGTTAATAATAATCAAGGAAATGAACGTCATGCTACTGTTGATGATGGAGAAGAGGATGAAGTAGGTAATATTACTAGTGATGATGACTCTGTTTGTGATATTTATAAATTTAAGGATTGCTTGTGTTCACCATGTGTTACTACAAACGAACAATCATGGCTGGGATCAGGGCCAAGTCCACATTTGAACAACAGGCATTTCCGAAGGATAAGATATAAGAAATGTTGGTCAAAGCTTGAGCGCCAAAATATTATGAGAAAAAAGGAATATTTAGCTAAAAAAGCAAAACTGATGCAAAGAGAAGGTATAGATGAACATGTTGTTAGAATCCAACGAGAGATAATGCCTGACTGTGAAATCAATTTAGTTCGATGTCGCTTTCCAAATCCTTTAGGTGTACCATACACTGGACAGTGTTGGTAAACCCTAAAATAACTACATATTCACCTTGAAGATCAAACTCCTAATATTATATATCATCACTACTACTTTACGGAAACAATATACATGTATATATTGTAGTAAATGACAACTAAATAAGGCCAGTTAACTGAAGGAAACATAATATTAATGCATCTAATAATGAATTGTGTGAAACACACCATACATCAAAAAAGGAATACCAAATCAATTTAAAGCATAAGGTAAATAATGCATGCTTTTCTGTTTGTTTTGTATTCTTATATATCTTCATAGCCATGTATGATTGAATGGCTGTTTGTTTACAATGATTACATGACAAGTTATGAATAATTTGCTCCTCCCCCAAAATTCAAATATATTAGAAACTGTTGATTTATTTAATCTAAGTAGTAACATATACTTGCATATTTTAACTTAAAAATATGCATACTCTTGAGATATATCTTTAAAATGTTGCATGCCAAGTTTCAGATTGTTGTTGTTGTTTGTTCATTAACTTATTTGAAATTGTATCAAATATCTCCCAGACCTGAATATGTCTTGATAAATAAGGGAAAACACTCCAACCAACATTACCTCCCTTGTATACCCCTCATGGGTCTTTAACAATTATTATACAAAGCAATGGTCCAATATGGCGTTATACTTCTTTGCGATTCCGATTCAAACACGTAGGATTAAACTTAGGACTTTGATAATTACATGTATTATTGATTATTAATAACGTGTGGTACTCAGGTTAGATATATTCTTTTGGTTTATGTTTTTTTTCACTGCTGGAACTGCATGCGTTCTTTGTATTATTTAAGACCAGTTAATATATACACGCTACAGGATTAATACAGAGATGTGATTACGTATATACTTCATATCAACATCAAGATAGCGGTGTGCCCCTATAAAATATAATACGCATGCGCACGTGACTTCATCGTAGAGATGTAAGGATCTCTACTTGTTATCAGAGATAACTGATAACACCTTTGTCAAAATGTTCTTATTTTTTAATTGTTTGTAATGGCCGTCACATAAATAGGTGTCTCCTGGAGACAGGATGTCGTACAATTATCAAGTTCCGCAAGAAAGTTATGCAACAAATAGTTTTCGATATAGGTATAGTACGGTGCGTATATACTTTTAAGGCAGTTATTTCGTTTTTTTATATTTTCTTCATTAAACATTCAACAATGTGATATAATAGGAATATTGACATACAACCAGGGACAAAGTAGGTACATGTATATGTAAACTATCTTTAAACACAACCATAGGTTTCTCGACCTTCAGTTGAGCGGTTCTGCGTAACGTACTTTTAGTGAGCAGTTCCGCGGCCCCTACTTTTACGCGTTATTTGGCTCATGAATAAGTTACGATCACATTAAACACACCACAGCTGATACTGAAGGATTAATACTTATTCTGCTTAAAATTAAAATAAACACCAGCGATTTTTTTACGCTTTTGGAAGCTTTTGGGGCTGGTACCGGTACCCATTCAATTGGGAAAATTCGTCTTGTTTTGTCTTAAACTGTTAAATTTTCGCTATCAAACAAAAGCAATATTGTTTGCTTAAATATTTAGCAAACACATTACCACTTATATATTCTCTGATAGTATTGCTTTACCCTGACTGAAAATAATATATGACCTCCTTATGGTTTCCCTCTAAATAGTAAAACAGTTGTTTTCGGTGTTGTTCGGTATCACTTTTCCATACGGAAAAACAAGCATTGACTACCTTATTAGAACCGGAATTATTTAACAAACATCACACCAATAAATCGGCCAATTTAGCAACGCTTGACAGTGCGCATGTATTGTTTGTAACATAGCTCTAATTGCTTTTCTTTGTTCTTGCTTATTATATAATTTCCATAAACCTGAAGGTCTGAGCCTAAACCGTGCAATAACTGCCTGTATATTTCAGTCGTGTTATAAATGACAGATTCGGCAGTTAACACGAGCGTAGTTTACACACAACCTGTCAATGATAATGTCATTTACCGGCAAAGAATGGCTATGGTAAAAAACATAGCATATTTTTCTCGTATGCGATTTATACTGCATTCTCACCCGACGATCCTCGAGAAGCAGTATAAATCGCATATATCCGAAAAATATGCTATATTACTTATTCACCCACCCGGTAGGAAGCAGAAGGGTAAGTTTGTGCTGATAGAACGATTATTAGCTTATAAAGTATCGTTACAATTATTTATACCACAAAATGAATGTCAGTGAAACAGTTTACCCCTGAAAGTTTGATTTACCACAATCGGGGTGGCGAAGTCACATTTTACAGAAAACCTTTCAGTTTTTACAGCCAACATTTGAATGAATAAACTGAAAAAGAAGAATGACTAAATGTGTAAGATTATGTATCACGCCTCTGGGTCTTCCTAAACTTCCAGCTGTAATATCCGAACTGTTAAATTTGAACCTTGTAAAGCTAATCATAACTTTGGAAGTCAATTATTTTGGCCACCTTACAAATTCAGGAGACATCCCTAATAAAATGTGCAAGAAAGTTTCATCTATAAGTACTTGTTTAGAGAAAGAATCTTCTATTCAAAAAGGCCAAATCAATAAGGTTATATACCTCTGTATTTGTTTTGACATTTCCCATACAGCTGTATATATATATATATATATATATATGGGGAGAAACATTTGTGAACGACCAAGGACAGACAACCTTCGGACGAACTACGGCAGGGCGCCTAGCTATGACGAGATACACAGAAATCAAGCGTATATATTCACTCCTTAAAAAAGGTAGCTGCAACACACGTTGATAAACTGTATCTCTGCATCATAACACACTCGTCTGAAGGCACAATTAACATATAGACGCATACATACATACACTTATAGATCATATGAGTGGGCCACATTTAAGCGTTCAACCACACACAGCTATATTGAGACAGTGACAATGAAAGGTGCCGGATCTGGGGATACTGTGAATTTAGGTAAATATAATAAAGGGAGAGAATTTGAACTCACTACGGCAACTTTCGAAATTGGGATCTCGTAAGAGATTCACGTTCACAAGGCAGAATTATATATGGGGAGAAACATTTGTGAACTACCAAGGACAGACAACCTTCGGACGAACTACGGCAGGGTGCCTAGCTATGACGAGATACACAGAAATCAAGCGTATATATTCACTCCTTAAAAGAGGTAGCTGCAACACACGTTGATAAATTGTATCTCTACATCATAACACACTCGTCTGAAGGCACAATTAACATATAGACGCATACATACATACACTTATAGCTCATATGAGTGGGCCACATTTAAGCGTTCAACCACATACAGCTATATTGAAACAGTGACAATGAAAGGTGCCGGATCTGGGGATACTGTGAATTCAGGTAAATATAATAAAGGGAGAGAATTTGAACTCACTACGGCAACTTTCGAAATTGGGATCTCGTAAGAGATTCACGTTCACAAGGCAGAATTATATATGGGGAGAAACATTTGTGAACTACCAAGGACAGGCAACCTTCGGACGAACTACGGTATGACGAGATACACAGAAATCAAGCGTATATATTCACTCCTTAAAAAAGGTAGCTGCAACACACGTTGATAAACTGTATCTCTACATCATAACACACTCGTCTGAAGGCACAATTAACATATAGACGCATACATACATACACTTATAGCTCATTTGAGTGGGCCACATTTAAGCGTTCAACCACACACAGCTATATTGAGACAGTGACAATGAAAGGTGCAGGATCTGGGGATACTGTGAATTCAGGTAAATACAATAAAGGGAGAGAATTTGAACTCACTACGGCAACTTTCGAAATTGGGATCTCGTAAGAGATTCACGTTTACAAGGCAGAATTATATATGGGGAGAGACATTTGTGAACTACCAAGGACAGACAACCTTCGGACGAACTACGGCAGGGCGCCTAGCTATGACGAGATACACAGAAATCAAGCGTATATATTCACTCCTTAAAAAAGGTAGCTGCAACACACGTTGATAAACTGTATCTCTACATCATAACACACTCGTCTGAAGGCACAATTAACATATAGACGCATACATACATACACTTATAGCTCATATGAGTGGGCCACATTTAAGCGTTCAACCACACACAGCTATATTGAGACAGTGACAATAAAAGGTGCCGGATCTGGGGATACTGTGAATTCAGTTAAATATAATAAAGGGAGAGAATTTGAACTCACTACGGCAACTTTCGAAATTGGGATCTCGTAAGAGATTCACGTTCACAAGGCAGAATTATATATGGGGAGAAACATTTGTGAACTACCAAGGACAGACAACTTTCGGACGAACTACGGCAGGGCGCCTAGCTATGACGAGATACACAGAAATCAAGCGTATATATTCACTCCTTAAAAAAGGTAGCTGCAACACACGTTGATAAACTGTATCTCTACATCATAACACACTCGTCTGAAGGCACAATTAACATATAGACGCATACATACATACACTTATAGCTCATATGAGTGGGCCACATTTAAGCGTTCAACCACACACAGCTATATTGAGACAGTGACAATGAAAGGTGCCGGATCTGGGGATACTGTGAATTCAGGTAAATATAATAAAGGGAGAGAATTTGAACTCACTACGGCAACTTTCGAAATTGGGATCTCGTAAGAGATTCACGTTCACAAGGCAGAATTATATATGGGGAGAAATATATATATAGGTTGATTAAAAACGTCATTAAATCAGGATTGTAAAAACATATTTATTTGAAGCGCAACAACTTAATGCCCAAAGCCACTTACATTTTGAATTTTCTAGCAAACCTAGGACCTTAATGTTTTTCGTCCATCTTCTCTAGGCTGTATTACACTTTCCCGACTTAAAACTTGTTTTCGACAAAGCATTATGTTGATATCAGGCCGATATAACATGCAATGATTTCATTTGAGCCCATTACCATGTTTTACCAGATTATAAAGCGTAGTTTATTACTTTTGACAACAAGATGTCATTTTAAAATTGATCAACCGATAGTAATGAATGCAGGACTATTAATGTTACGTCTATAATTCTGCGAGAATATCTTGGTATATAAACCTGAACTGTTACAAAATGTCAGTCTGATTAAGAAATGTAATTCATGCACGGATAAGAAACAAATGCAGTAACCTGAAATATGATTTGTTTATATATATATATATATATATATATATATATATATTGTTGTATATATTTTAGTCATCTATATATATATATTGTTGTATATATGTTAGTCATCTGTATATATAGTGTTGTATATATGTTAGTCATCTGTATATATATTGTTGTATATATGTTAGTCATCTATATATATATTGTTGTATATATGTTAGTCATCTATATATATATATATTGTTGTATACATGTTAGTCATCTATATATATATATATATATATATATCGTCATAGCTAGGCGCCCTGCCGTAGTTCGTCCGAAGGTTGTCTGTCCTTGGTACTTCACAAACATTTCTCCCTATATATAATTCTGCTTTGTGAACGTGAATCTCTTACGAGATCCCATTTCGAAAGTTGCCGTAGTGAGTTCAAATTATCTCCCTTTATTATATTTACCTGAATTCGCAGTATCCCCAAGATCCGACACCTTTCATTGTCACTGTCTCAATATAGCTGTGTGTGGTTGAATGCTTAAATGTGGCCCACTCATATGAGCTATAATTGTATGTATGTATGCGTCTGTATGTTAATTGTGTCTCCAGACGAGTGTTTTATGATGTAGAGATACAGTTCATGAACGTGTGTTGCAGCTATCCTTTTTAGGGAGTGAATGCATACGCTTGATTTCTCTGTATCTTGTCATAGCTAGGTGCCCTGCCGTAGTTCGTCCGAAGGTTGTCTGTCCTTGGCAGTTCACAAATATTTCTCCATATATATATAATTCTGCTTTGTGAACGTGAATCTCTTACGAGATCCCAATTTCGAAAGTTGCTGTAGTGAGTTCAAATTATCTCCCTTCATATATATATATATATATATATATATATATATATATATATTTATATTGACAAATCTTACGTTTGGTCGACATATGTACAACTGTTGGAAGACACGTGTCGCCCGATAGATATAACCTGTGTCTCCCAAATGTTTTTCGTTTTTATTTCTATCTAGTGTATGTTTATAAACGCTCAGTAGCATTAACACTTATTTATTATAGGTGTTTAAGGTTCAAAATCATATTAAAACCCCATTATTTCGATGTAAACTAAAAATATTAACAATTTTAGTTTTTTGTGTATATATTAAAAACACACCATTAGGCGACACGTGTTTTCTTCCTATATAACCTTTTTAAAGAAAGTATATGTCTTAAAAGAAGTGTACGATCTCAATGTATTTAGAAGATCTTGCGAATACCAATTTTTTGTAAGGATAGGATAATCAATACATATTTAGCTAAATATTTAATTTTTAGCTGGTCTTTTTTGACATCGACTTGGGGTATGGTTTACGTGCGCATGCGTAGCGATCATTTCCGCTGCACTTCCCGGGATAATTTAAAACAAAAAATAAAGTCGCTGTGGTGAAATAAAATGAATCAGCTGCCTCTGACAAGAGGGAAGAGAGCCGTAAGTATTTAATTATTGTCTATATGTATTTCATGTTCTTTGATTCTACCGTGTGTGTTAGATATTTAACCACGGCTCAAGAATAACTCGATCTGCTCATTCACACAGCATTTGCGCTGAACACCGTCACTGACACGTTTTGTGCCACTTCATGCACTTAATGTGTATACAGTACCGTATGAGTAATTGTATTCTATTAGTACTTGTATGTATCTTATTTGTGTAAAATCAAGAATAAATAATGGGAGTTGAAGTTAAATCAAATGTTCAGTTTGTGAAAAAATAAATTACCCCACCCATAATGCCCCACCCGGCGTGTGTGGCTAGTTCTGCTGTAGCCTATCTATTTATTTTTTAATAGTGACGTTTTGACAAAACTTTTAATCCGCGAATAAAATAAATTTCAGAGATGAACGCAAAATTCATCAGAATCAAACTCGGATGTGATTATTAAAATAAGGATTTTGCATGTTCGTTTCGCAACATTGTCCTGCACCTTGGAGTGGAAATACGGACACGTATATACTAAAAACTGCAATAGATCTACTAACAAAATCATTAGGCTAACATTGCTTTGAAATGCTTTATTATTATTTTTCTTGTCAAACTGTTCGTACACCTAGGCGTCTGACTCCTGACTGAGTCCCTGACTTGGCATGTACCATTTTTCTAAGGTAAATAAAGAACATTATGTTTTGCAACGACCCCGTCTACTTCCGGTTAAGAATCATCCCAATTGACCCGACATTTTGAGGATCCATGCGTTTACATCGATTTCCACCGTCCTTTCAAGGAAATATCTGTTATTTAAAGATTGTTTATAGGCCTAGATCTTTACGTTTCCTAAACAAATAATTTCTAGTGGCGTACAGTAGTGGTTTTTAGGCAATGCAGATACACAGGCACAGGAAATTGAATCTTTTAATATTTGCCTTCTGACAGTGACAGTCTGTTATTATAATTGTCCATCAAGGAGATCTGTTTATCTATCTATCTCTATATATACAACTTACGGCACCCTCTTGCGAAGATCATGATGATGAGTAGGCTAGCTGATGATGAGTAGGCTAGCTGATGATGAGTAGGCTAGCTGATGAATGGGAAATTTTGGTGTTCTTATTCAGAGGTCAAGCAGACATTCAAAACAATCTCTATGGCCGAGTCGTTAGAGTCTCTGACATGCAATCACTTGCCCCTCACCGCTGTAGGTTCAATCCCTCGGGCCTAGGAATCTTCATGTGAGTAAGCTATCCAGCGGGCTTGCGGAACGTCGCTGGTTCTACCCTGGTGACCTCCCTTGCAAGGAAATTGCCCGGAGGGGCACCTGGGGTCTTCATCCACCAGTGCAAGCAGGAAAGTCGCCATAATTATGACCTTAGCTGTTGGTGTGACTATAAAATTCAATTCAAAACAATCTCCGTTACACTCACACCTATTCATAATTTTCCATTACAGAGATGTTGAGATTTTATCTTATTTTCAGTAGGTGATACAATTTGTGTTACTCTGTTTTTATCCATAGGTTCTATAGTAAAATAAAAATCTTCGGCAGATTAAAGGGACTATGTCCGTAACTTTTGATATTGTGACGGCGTGAATTGAAATTACTCTTTGTTGACTGAACTCGGATATCTCAGCGAATTTACAAGGGATCGTAGAAAGAAAGGTAATAATAACAATAAAACATGTTTAAAAAAACATTTTTTGACTGAAAAAAATGCAATAAGCGGTTTAAAATTACCTATTACATGTTTTAATTTTACAATATTCAATTTTTTAAGCCAAAATTAAGGTTTTATTTCATATCTTGAGCCAACCCTGTTTTTCGCTTCTTGGAGAAGAGGATGGATAGGGTATGGAAGTTAATACTTGGACCACGTAATGTATGCTATTCTATTCTATCTATAACGGAGCTTGTCTTGAAAGGACGGTGAAAAAGAATAACCTCCAGGCACCTGGAAATTGGCTCCTAGGCCAACATTTTTTCCAGCAGCACAGCTGCAATCTTGACACTGTTGACCCTTCATAAAACATTTGATTTTTTAAGACATTTAGCATAATGGAACATTGAATGAAACAAAGAACAAGTTTTACCCATTACAAGCCTACTAAACAGTGTCTCCAGCTCAAAAAAGAGCAATCGTAAAATGAGACAAAGCAACATCCGAGCTAGAGACATCGTCAAGAAATGGCTGTCAGAATGTGAGTATGACCCATGTTTTAGCTATTTTTTATTGTTTTAAGACATGAACTGACAAATCGGAGAATGTCATGCTCCGGGTATAAGCTAGGAACGTCCGTAAAACCCACGATTTGTTCCATATAATGGCTTATCTTTGTTGTAGAACTTTTCTCCCGTGACCGGTAAGCTTGTTTACATGGCAAATTTTGACATTCTTGAGTAGTTTAGTCCGAGTTCTACACATTAAACATATTCTAGCATCATATATTGGTCCAATATGATGATAGAAACAAATAGGCACCACAAATACACAGGAAAAGGCATTACTCGGAGAGTTATGCTTATTTTTTTTTAAGAGCTAGAGACAACATACCTGAGCTGGAGACAAAACAGGGAGCTAGAGTCGATGCATTTAGAAGTATTACTTAAAACTTACGTATTTGGAGTGGTGGTTATCATCGATAGAGACTGATGATAACGTGACATTCGAATTAATCGTAGGTTTTACGAAGCGATACACCCGGTAAATATATTCGCTAAACAATAAATGAATTGAATGTGATGTATTTATTTAAATTTATACCAAATAGCAGATGTTTTATTTTGATTTTCGTTTAAACTAAATCCGAATTATCGTGAAACTGTAAACATGTATCTATATTTGATGTTGATGTACCGTATATACTTTTCAAAGTAATAGGTAACATGTATTAAATATTTAGGATTTTTAGCTCACCTGAGCCGAACGCAACTTTTATAGGTGAAAATAATGTATTCTTACGTGACAATTTATTAACTTTTTTGGCTGAACTTCCTGGAATATGTTTTTTTTTATTTGTTGTTTTCGCTAGTGTACTAGAGTAACTGGACTTTCAAAATTAAATAGTGATTGTTTTCGATGTAAACGTTTCTTTGCCAGAGCAAGTGTCCATGACTTTCGTCGTCTGCCTTTAAAAATCTTCTTCTGAAAACATCGATAAAAATAATTTTCAAAGTAGGTACAAGGGCAAGGAAATTACGAGTACAAGATGTTTGAAATGGTTATTACTCGTCCACAATCCTGTTTTTAGTGTGACGTAAGCAAAGATTATACCATATCTGAAACCGTTTGAGCGTAAAACACGCAAGAGTAATATGACGGATAATGACGCCATGCCATATATTTAATAACGCTATATATACTAAGACGTCAGCTATAATTACCTCATAGTGTGACAATTAGAGTTATAATATGAATAGAAGAATAACTTTGAGTGTACAAATATTGTAATTATTAGCATGTTACCCGTTTAATATCATTTTAGAAAACTCGTTATTGTATTCAATATACATAAACGATCACTCAGTACATTACCTCTATTTGTTTACATTTGTATCCATGTCATAAATGATGTACCGGTGTTATTTCAAGTTTACTTGGGTATGCTATGTTATACATGTTGTATACTAACTCATCATTACAACTACCAATGATTCTAAATTGCGTGATACCACCCGCTATATCATCTTTATGATAGGTCGCATAGCAAACTTACGCTCCGGAACAAAGTGTGTCCCTAGTTAAGACAGTTTATAAAACGCACTGCCTTCTAATATGGCCGTCGGTTAAATAGATATCTATTTTATGAAGAATGAAACATCAAACAGTACCGACAAAGGAAGAAAATAACTTGAAGAAATAGCACATGTGGTGGGATTTTTTTTTACAAAATTCAATTGATAAAAACATTAAGGTTGACAGATGGTGGGGGTATTGATAGTGTCTGATTCTTAAAATTGGTTTAATACAGTTTTATTATGGTATGCAATAGTGTTGCATCGACTCTAGCTCCCTGTTTTGTCTCAAGCACTCGTATGTTGTCTCTAGCTCTTATAAAAAAAATCAGCATAACTCTCAGAGTAATGCCTTTTCCTGTGTATTTGTGGTGCTAATTTGTTTCTATCATCATACTGGACCAATATATGATGCTACAATATGTTTAATGTGTAGAACTCGGACTAAACTACATAAGAATGTCAAAATCTTGCCGGTCACGGGAGAAAAGTTCTACAACAAAGGTAAGCCATTATATGGAACAAATCGTGGGTTTTACGGACGTTCCTAGCTTATACCCGGAGCATGACATTGTCAGTTCATGTCTTAAAACAATAAAAAATAGCTGAAACATGGGTCATACTCACATTTTGACAGCCATTTCTTGACGATGTCTCTAGCTCGGATGTTGCTTTGTCTCATTTTACGATTGCTCTTTTTTGAGCTGGAGACACTGTTTAGTAGGCGTGCATTACAATATATGTTTTGTAACTGGGTACAGGTATACTGAAATAATCTCTTAGGTCATCCTTAAAAAAGTGTTGGTTTGCAGTGCTTAGACCGACTCATACTCGCATATTTTTTCACTGTGCCAAACTGCCAATATTCTCTCGCGATCCATTCCGGTAGATTCTATCATGGATCAAGCATCATATAAATCTAGGTCTATGATTCTAATAAAAAAAACAAGAAATATCACTGTAAGTGATAAGTTATTTGAAAATCCGTCCAGGCATGCAAAATTTATTGACCGGACACGATTTGACCTTTGACCTCTAAGTGTGACCTTGACCTTGGGGCCACAGACCTGGATTTTGTGCGCGACACATCGTCTTGTTGTGGGTGAGCACTTGTGCCAAGTTATTTGAAAAACCGTCCATTAGTATAAATTAAACATGACTAGCAAACACTCTATAAACTAGAAAGTGTCTTGCCCAAGAACACACCGACGAAACTCAGTGGCACCATGGAGGATTGAACCCGGGGCCTACGGTTACAAATCCGCTGCGCTACCGACTGCGATTCGCCAGCCCTGCTCCTGGGTTGGAGCCATACATGTACATGTGATACTTTTGAAGACATAATCTGGGAGATTTAAGCATTTGTTAACGGAGATTTGTCTAAAATTTGTGAGATTCTGTAAGAAACCATTTCTTAAATCTCTGGTATTAGTGATGTTTAATAAAATATGTTCATACATTTAAGTTTTTTTAAAGCATTTGATATCATAAAATAAGGGTAAGCTTATAGATCTAAATAAAATAAAAATATAGAGGTTCGTAATTATTAAGTATTGGTGTTTTTTTCGCTACACTACGCGGTTTGATACAATTTGTGGCTGATCATTGACATGTTATACTTTGATAACATCACAAATAATAACAACCAAGCTCATGACTTTTATGACTTTTATCTTCCCCCATGTGTAAGTTTATAAGAATCTGTCATGGCATAGACCGAGGTATAAGTGTTTTTGTCGGAACCATGGCTCTGCCGAGGTTTTAATTAAAACACTTATACCGAGGGTTGGAATTCCCTTTCTGAACCGAATACCCATGATAGATTGTGTTTTTTTTTCATAGAGACATTTTGTGCGTTGAAGCCGCCAGCTACTAATGTTTTGCATGAGCCGCATACCGGATACCGGATGTTCGTGTGCCGGATGTTGATGCGCGCATGATCCTATGCAAAACGTGGATAGTCTTCTCCGGTATGCAAGAAAATACTTTCCATCCCCGATGTATACAAGAAGTTAGAGTACTGCACGCCAACAATAATTTTGCTAAGGCTGGCCTGGGCATAGTTTGCACTGGTACTGGGAGTGGTAACAATTTGGGGACACATTTGAGTGTATTCTGCCAAATGTAATGACTCTATAATTTAAAACTACAATTGATTCATTGTCAAAGAAAACATGCTCAACCAATCTACAATGTACCATCTTCTGGTAATCTGGTCTTGCGGATGCCGATGGTGCGCCAATTGTACTTACCTAATTTAAGTCAGTTTTTTTGCATAACTTACAATTTTGCGTACCTTGGTTTTATTGAAACACACTTATGCAATATTATACTTTTTGCGTACGCATATACTTAAGTTAGAATATTTGCGTAAACGTAAGTTGCTTATTGAAACGGACCGCTGAATCACATGCTTGCAAATATATGGCAATATGGTATGGTAAGAAATTGCCACATTAAGAACTGTTATTATTAGGCTATTATGCTTTTCCAGTATTGCTAAATTATTATTGTTTTTTTTTTCACAGCTCCAAGCTAGTTTGCTCAGTCAGTCTTCAGTTAAAGTAAGTTCACTTTATTGCTTTCAAATGATTTAAACATATTTTTTTAAGTTTCAAATTATGTTACCACGTATATGGTTATTATTTTTTCTTTTACAGATTTTTTCAGCAAAAATGTAGGGTATGAATGCAGGGTTCTCCAAGAGCATTTGTACGAAGGCGGGCCGCCACGCTATCGGCACATACCGCCAAACAAAACAAGCACCGCCACGTAAAAATCGTCAAGCGCCACTTTAAAAAAAAAAAAAAAAAATTAGCAAAGTTAATGAAGAACACAAATCTTCTTTGCAGCAGCCTGTATAATGCCCCTTCCCAACCAAATTTCTTTTAAAATCATGCAGTTTTCCCCATTTTTAGCATCCATCGTCCGTCTGTCTGTACGTAAACTTTTTTGTAGCGACTATAACTCCTCTGAAACTACTGAATGGATTTTCATGAAACTTTACAGAAATGTTGCCCATGAAGTCTAGTTGATCCTAGCAAAAATTCATGTTAATGTGAAATCCAAGATGGCCGCCAAATCTAAAAATAGATTTTTAAAAAAGTTTGTAGCGACTACTTCTTGGAAACTCTTAAGTGATATTGATATGGGACTTTTTCTAAAATGATCAGCATGACATGATGTTGGTTCTAGTCTAAAATCGTTTTGATTCGACGTTAAACATGGCTGCCAGCGATGAAAAGAAAAAAAATCTTTGTTTACATAGAGTTATTTAGTAAAAACTTGTAGCGACTACTCCTCTGAAACTACTCAACGGATTTCCATGAAACTTCACAGGAATGTTGCTCTTGATGTCTAAATGATCCTAGCAACATTTCAGGTTAGTCAGAAATTCAAGGTGGCTGCCACAGCTAAAAATAGATTTTCAAAAAACAAATTTGTAGCGAGTACTTCTTGAAAACTATTTATAAGTGATATTGATATGGGACTTTTTCTAAAATGTTCAGTATGGAATGATATTGATCCTTGTCGAAAATTATTTAGATGCGACGTTAAACATGGCTGCCAGCGGCCATCTTTGTTTACATAGAGTTATATAATAAAAACTTGTAGCGACTTCTCCTCTGAAACTACTTGACGGATTTTCGTGAAACTTCACAGGAATGCTGATCTAGCTACCAAAAACCTATCAGTAGAGCTTTAAGGTTATTGACCTCTTGTTTAAACTTACCTCTGGAAATTTCAATCCCCATTAATTCTTTCCCAATATACATATGTACCCTAATTGGGCTGTACTTCAATAGGGCACCGCAATAGTTAAATAGTTGGTGTGTTGTATATTGTTAGTTGGGGGCAAGTGGAGAGCGTGTCATACTGCAAATCTAAATCTAATACGTGCCACTCCTCGAGTGTTTTGGTCACCAGGTGGCGGGCACTTATGGCAGATATATACTCCCTGGTACTATAGAAATTAGATGCTGTGTCATTTATTTACATGTATGTTGTTGTTATTTTTTTTTTTTTTATCAATTACCCGGTATGTGAAAAATAAACACATACTAAATATACTTTTTCAATGTCTACTTTTCGGCAAAAGTAAAGTCCTTATTATCTGACGCTTGTATTAATGTACAAGTATTAGACCATGTCCATGCATTTGAAATATACAGCATTTCGCGCTTATTGTAAACTACTAAACTTTTATAATCGGTCACCCAGGTTTTTAAAAATAACACGAATACTAAAAACTGGAAAACACCGAAACACATACCAATATTTTATTAAGTTGATCAACAATGTAATTTGATAAAAAAAATGATTTCAGATTACATTGTTAATAACGTTAATAAAAACTGGTATGTGTTTCGGTGATTTACAGCTTTTAGTATTTGTGTTATTTTCAAAAAACCTGGGTTACCGATTACAGAAGATGAGTATTGTATATGTACCAAGATGTGCGGTGTTGCCATTGACTTACTGTCAGAATTTCGATAAAAACTGTTTAAATTCCGACATTTTCCGACACTATACTGTTTTTGCGTGCTTTTCCTATGTACTAATGCTATTTTTGTTCCCAATGACATCACTTCAGGTTAACGAGGAAGAGTTTTCCCCCTTAGATTTTTTAGCAATGCCTGTTCGACTTTTCGATTTTTATCTTTAAAAACATATTTTCACTAAATATACATCAATAGCATAATAAACATCGTATAAATAATGGTATTTAGTAATTAAAAACATATCAACAGTGGATTTGTTGATTTAGGACAATGTTCATCTTTAACTCAACAGGTATTAGACCTATGTTCATGGAATTTAACACACATTTTCATCTTACTGTAAGACATATGCACGCCAAAGGCCAGCTGGGCTTAAAAATAGCATAATTTTGTGTCGGCATGGGCATCTGTTAGCAGCTCTTTCTCTGAAACTGCTGTGCCAATTTTACTCAAATTTCCCATGTATACACCTGAGTAGGCTGGAACCTTACAGAATATTTTTTTTTTTTGATCTTTAATACATTCAAGATGGTGGCTGTTGCTAAATATAGCCAAAATCTTAAAAAATCATCTCCAGATCGGCATTGCAGATTTTGACAGTTTTTTTAGAATTGATCGCTAGCTACGAAGCTACTAAGCTATCAGTTTTGTGTTTTTTGTCTTTGTAAAACTAAAAATGTCTGTGCAACGGGGGTCCAAAGTTTATATATATGGAGATTTTGCACGTTTTACATAGACTTGACATAGGGATGTGGAACGTTGGTGGTTCTACCCAGGTGCCCGTCCGAGCACGAAACGTCATAAAACATGTCTGCCAGAGGGCGGGGCTTATTTTTGCTATATTTCTATAATGAAAGCTTAAAAAATCTTCTTGTCTAAAACCTCTAGATGGATTTTAAATTAATTTCACAGAAATGATGTTTGGGTGTGCCTCTATCAAGATTGTTCAAGCCTGGTTGATAAGTCAAAAAACATGGCCGCCAGAGGGCGGGGTTTTGGTATTTTTGCTATATTTCTGTATGGAAATCTTAAAAAATCTTCCCGTATGCAACCTCTTGACCAATTTCGACGAATATTATATAAATTATGGAAATCCATTGCCATGGCAACCGGGGAAAAAAGCTGGACAACTTTAAAAATCTCAAACTACTGGCTCGATTTCAGAATAATTTCACAGAAATGATGTTTGGGTGACCCTCTACCAAGATTGTTCAAGCAGCGTTGATTCGTCAAAAAACATGGCTGCGGTTGGGGTGGGGCAGTTTCCCTATGTAATTATTTGGAAAAACCTTTAAAGGGAGTACATTAGGCTTTTGAAAGGGGTCTAGGGGTCTGACTTAAAATTGACAAATAATGATATTTCCTATTTTAAAGCGCCTAAACATAATAAATGATCCTAAAAATAACCACTTAGTTACAAGGAAATTCATTCTGTACAGTAATAAGTGCTATCCTAGGTTACGCACCAGGGTTAATTTCAGCATTTTACGCCCGATTCCGTCCTAGCTATGTAGTGCATTCGAAGTTTAAATCTTAACAATATGGTTCGAACAACATATTTTTATCAAGAATTGGAACATTTTAATAATTTAAGATTTTCTAGAAAAATCCTGATGTACTCCCTTTAAAAATCTTCTTGTCTGAAACCGTTTGATGGATTTCGAATTCACAGAAATGATGTTTTGGTGGACCTCTACCAAAATTGTTCAAGCCGGGTTGATTCGTCAAAAAACAAGGCCGCCGGCTTATTTTTGCTATATTTCTATATGGAAATCTTAAAAAATCTTGTCTGAAACCGCTTGATGGATTTCAAATTAATTTCACAGAAATGATGGGTGGGCCTCTATCAAGATTGTTCAAACCAGCTTGATTCATCAAAAAAAATTGCCGCTAGAGGGAGGGGTTTATTTTTGCTATATTTCTATATGGAAATCTTGAAAAAAATGCTTGATGAATTTTAAAATAAATTCACAGAAATGATGTCTGGGTGAACCTCTACCAAGATTGTTCAAACCTTGATTCGTGAAAAAACATGGCTGCCAGAGGGCATATAACATTCTTTTTTACTTTTAGCCTACCACTATCTATCATCATACAAAACAACTGATAAGAAACCCTAAACTTTGAGCATGTTGTTAATTTTAGCGGACGAAGAGCATACAGATAACCGGGATGACCAAGTATTGATTACACGCGAAGGTAAGACTATTTTTAAATGTCAGCCAGTTATCGTTAATTAAATGACGGTCACGCAGATTGCAATTACAAGTATAAATTTATATTTAACATATATAATGAATGAAAAAGTGACATCTCGAGCTATGCACTCATGAAAATGTATTGTTTTGTATTTACTCATTGAAATAAAACATTTTCTTCATAACAACTGATGTATATATCAGAAAATTGTCTCACTATATGCAACCTTTGGGAGACGCACATTATTTTTTTTACTTTAAGCCTTCCACTATCTATCATCATACAAAACAACTGATAAGAAACCCTAAACTTTGAGCATGTTGTTAATTTTAGCGGACACGCAGAGCATACAGCTGACCGGGCTGACCCAGTTTTGATTACACGAGAAGGTAAGACTATTTTTAAATGTCAGCCAGTTATCATTAATTAAATGACGGTCACGCAGATTGCAATTACAAGTATAAATTTATATTTAACATATATATTGAATGGAAAAGTGACATCTCGAGCTATGCACTCGTGTAAATATTGTGTTTTGTCTCTACTCATTGAAATAAAATATTTTCTTCGTAACAACTGATGTATATATCAGAAAATTGTCTCACTATATGCAACCTTTGGGAGACGCACATTATTTTTTTTACTTTAAGCCTTCCACTATCTATTATCATACAAAACAACTGATAAGAAACCCTAAACTTTGAGCATGTTGTTAATTTTAGCGGACGAAGAGCATACAGATGACCGGGACGACCCAGTTTTGATTACACGAGAAGGTAAGACTATTTTTAAATGTCAGCCAGTTATCGTTAATTAAATGACGGTCACGCAGATTGCAATTACAAGATAAATTTATATTTAACATATAAATTATAATGAACGAAAAAGTGACATCTCGAGCTATGCACCCATGAACATGTATTGTTTTGTCTCTACTCATTGAAATAAAATATTTTCTTCATAACAACTGATGTATATATCAGAAAATTGTCTCACTATATGCAACCTTTGGGAGACCCACATTATTTTTTTTACTTTAAGCCTACCACTATCTGTCATCATACAAAACAACTGATAAGAAACCGTAAACTTTGAGCATGTTGTTAATTTTAGCGGTCACGCAGAGCATACAGCTGACCGGGACGACCCAGTTTTGATTACACGAGAAGGTAAGACTATTTTTAAATGTCAGCCAGTTATCGTTAATGAAATGACGGTCACGCAGATTGCAATTACAAGCATAAATTTATATTTAACATATATTGAATGGAAAAGTGACATCTCGAGCTATGCACTCATGAAAATGTATTGTTTTGTCTCTACTCAATGAAATAAAATATTTTCTTCATAACAGCTGATGTATATATCAGAAAATTGTCTCACTATATGCAACCTTTGGGAGACGCACATTATTTTTTTTTTAACTTTAAGCCTACCACTATCTATTATCATACAAAACAACTGATAAGAAACCATAAACTTTGAGCATGTTGTTAATTTTAGCGGACGAAGAGCATACAGATGACCGGGATGACCTAGTTTTGATTACACGAGAAGGTAAGACTATTTTTAAATGTCAGCCAGTTATCATTAATTAAATGACGGTCACGCAGATTGCAATTACAAGTATAAATTTATATTTAACATATATAATGAATGAAAAAGTGACATCTCGAGCTATGCACTCATGAAAATGTATTGTTTTGTCTCTACTCATTGAAATAAAACATTTTCTTCATAACAACTGATGTATATATCAGAAAATTGTCTCACTATATGCAACCTTTGGGAGACGCACATTTATTTTTTTACTTTAAGCCTACCACTATCTATTATCATACAAAACAACTGATAAGAAACCCTAAACTTTGAGCATGTTGTTAATTTTAGCGGACGAAGAGCATACAGCTGACCGGGCTGACCCAGTTTTGATTACACGAGAAGGTAAGACTATTTTTAAGTGTCAGCCAGTTATCGTTAATTAAATGACGGTCACGCAGATTGCAATTACAAGCATAAATTTATATTTAACATATATTGAATGGAAAAGTGACATCTCGAGCTATGCACTCATGAAAATGTATTGTTTTGTCTCTACTCAATGAAATAAAATATTTTCTTCATAACAACTGATTTATATATCAGAAAATTGTCTCACTATATGCAACCTTTGGGAGACCCACATTATTATTTTTTACTTTAAGCCTACCACTATCTGTCATCATACAAAACAACTGATAAGAAACCCTAAACTTCGAGCATGTTGTTAATTTTAGCGGACGAAGAGCTTACAGATGACCGGGACGACCCAGTTTGATTACAGGATAAGGTAAGACTATTTTACAAGTATAAATTTAAGAAGAAGTTCGATAATTTGCCATTACTCAGGTGATCGATATAGGGCCATCTTGGCCATCTTGTTTTAACTACTGTTGGGAAACTAGGCAGCTTGTATACGAAGGATGAGGTTTATTGTGGGCATGACTTACTGATTAAAATAAATGTTCAGTGAGATCTTGAGATCCTAGTTTTCCAGCATACAGGACTGACAGCTTGACATTCCCTCCAAACAATAGCATACTTTCTTTGTATCTTGTCCGAAAAAGATATGTAGGGAGAGCTTTTGAAAATTCTGTGTTGTGACCCCATTGGGAATTGAAGAGGGACCTCTGGATCTAAAGGCAGTTAAATGCTTATCACTCACCCATCACAGCTCCTACTTAAATCATATAAAAGCGTATATATTATAAAAAGTTTACCAGATTTTTAGTCATTATTTATATCGTGTTCAATAATACCATGAGGATGATACATTTGAGGGACAATTAATGTTTTGTTATAACACAACTTTTTGTGTTAGACCTTTCATTAAAAGCGATATTTTTATTTGCATATAACCTAAATTTAGGTCATTGTTGATAAACACATAATACAGATATATGAATGTAATGCCATAACCATTTCATTTTATTGTATCTGTTATCCCTTTGACTAACTCTAACATATTGATTGTAAATGATCATTAAAGGGATTGGAGGTGATCTTGATGAATTATGGGTGTCAATCCAAAAACGAATAAAACCATCAAACTGTGTTTCAGTTTCACATGCAATGTACATGTGCACTAAACTAGGCCCCATGATCCGTCCTAGACGACTCGGCTAGTTTTTAATGTATAAATAATACTATTAATTGATATGAATCTTATAAACTTTATTTGAAAATAGGGCATCTACCCATTTACAAATTAATTTCAGATTAATCATTATTTATACACACTACACATACACAACTTTTACTTAGAGAGTACATTAACGCACAGAAAAAAAAGAGTTCAATATCATGTCAACACCACATCATATTTGTTAAAAATATAGAGTTTAATAACCAGTGTTTTTGAGATACGGGAAATGTCTCCCATGGTAGAGAAATGGCCCTGATATAAGAACGAGTGCCGAGGGAGATATTTTCAGTATCTCAAAAATACTGGTTATTAAACTGTATATTACATAATTTAAAATGATATTTTTATTCATATTTCTAATGATTCACGCCTTTTTACACCAGTTTGCACGAGAACGCCAAGACGACTTTACGTCAAGTGGTATCGGAACTCTTCGATAATTCCGGTAATCATTATCTCTAGTGGCGGAATCAATCGGAACTGCCTCGTCGGATTCCGTCACTCGGGAATCCGACTCGGAGAGTACTCGACGCCATATTGAACTATTTTCAAGAAACAACTCTGCAGTAGCGACCTCTTCAATTATAAGATAAACACAATTGCGACTGCTGGCAAGTTCCGAAAATGCCGTACATATTTATTTGTTTTATCAGGGAGTATTTATAGAGATTCCTGATATAATAATGTATTCATACTAAGGTAAACAATATGGTGATTCCCGTCAAACGTGGGCGCTTCTTAATTTATAAGAGTTTCACCTCTTCTTCATCTAAAACTATATAAAGTGGTATCAATGATCTGATCATACGCCCCACCAATATATACAGGGCAGAGTAGAGCAGGGGTGTCATTACCTTTATAAGTAAGCGGCACCCAGAGCAGAATAGCTGGGTATTTTTATTGATACTTGTATAAAATACTAGTAAAAGTATTCATAGTAGCCAGGTAGAACAGTCAAAGTAGCAGGGATTTCAGTAGCAGGGAGAAATCCCTGCCTCTTAATGACACCCCTGGTAGAGTCGTCATTTGAGGAGTGGAGGCTTGCTTTAGTGGCACGGGGATATGGGAAAAAGAAATGCGCAATAAAAGGAACACTGCCTGGAACAACAAGGAACACCACCAGGAACACCCCCACCGGTATTTAATAGAACCCAGATAGTTAGAATATGTCTGTGAAAATTCCTTAAACAGGTCTTAACGTTATATTGATATATTTAAATACATTGATTTAAAACTGAAAATAAAAAGTAGAAGTTATTTATCCTAGAAAGTGACACTGAAGTTATTAATAATATGTGTGGATTAAAGTCAGTGACGGTGAAATCATTTGTACAGACGGAATTACGCTGAAAGAGACAGTGACATGGTTTATCACTGCGACTTGATACTAAAAGGGATGTTGCAATTGTTTATTTAGTTGGATTTACACAAAAAGAGACAGTGAAATTATTTATTCATATTTTTTCATTGCAGAGATGTTGAGATTTTATCTTATTTTCAGTAGGTGATAAAATTTGTGTTACTCGGTTTTTATCCTTAGGTTCTATAGTAAAATAAAAATCTTTGACCACGTAAAAAGATGATAATTTTCAAGATTTTGATTTTGAAAGATATGTATGTTGAATCAGTTTGCATGAATGTGCATGAAATATGCAGGGTTTTAAAAGAACCACATTGTAGATACCTTAATTTTAACTGTAAACTTGGTTGAACATCAAGGATAAAGACTGAGTTTATCACCTACCAGAATGAATTAAGTAGGTCTTATTTCTGGTCACTGATTGGTCAGTTTTATTGATGATGCTCTATCAAAATTATGAATACGTATGGATTTATCCGGAAATTGACAGTGAAGATTCTAAACATGCGGATTTACGCTGAAAGCGACAGTGACGTTGTTATGTGGATTTACACTGAAGGATCAGCAACGTCATTTATATATGTGGATTTTTTAATATATTTTAGGAACATAACCCATCCCGTCGCAAGCGTGTTTTTTTTTAAATTGAGAAAAAATGCAGTAAAACATCCATTTCCAGGGCCTCCTCTGGGTATTCTTTTTCTTTCGCAACTACTTTTGCAAAATGAGAAAAAAAAGAGCCAAATTTGAGAAATAAGAGCCAAAGTTGGAGCCATTTTTTCACCATATAACAGAGTCATTTTCAAAATAAACAGCATATATGCATTGATTCATTTAAGTCTTTTAACACACAAATTTTGGCAAATTTATAAGTTGGAGTCAATTAAGAATCTAAATTTAGCGGATGTTAACATGCCATGTTTGCTATTACAGTATTGGCAATGTTTTACATCTTGACATAGGTTATATAGGAAACATACGTCGAGGGTAATTAAATCAATTAAGGCCATTGTTCTGATCTCATCTTTTATTTTAATAGTATTAATTTCTAAAAATAGCATGTAATCACTTTTGATTTCTTTAATTTTCAACACCCGACAAAGTTTGCTACACTCATTAACAAACATCAACCATAGATTCATTTTCGTTATTTGATCGTCCGCCACGCTTGTCGATGTTTGTATAAGAGCTTAAAACCCGATATAAAGCTGTGTTGTCTTAATCCTATTATTACTTAATTGCATCAATTATCTTCTCAGAGAGTGTCAGACAGTTTGTTTACAAAATGTTATTTGCAAGCGTCAATGATCTACAATATACAAGTGTGATCAAT